>JAVQJD010071454.1:0-17616 GCA_036023655.1 Nannoperca australis | reverse complement strand
ACACACACACACACACACACACACACACACACACACACACACACACACACACACACACACACACACACACACACACACACACACACACACACACACACACACACACACACAGGGTGAATAAACAAAGCATCTTTCTCTCTCTTAAAGACAATATGACGCACTTAAGCAACATTGAGATGGCTGAAGATTCCATTACGACTGTTTTAACCAAGCACGTGACTGCTGTGCACTGAAAGGAACACTGTAGAAATGTATCAATGGAAAAGAAGAATGAAGAAGAAGAAAAGCCCGTTTTGTTCACTTCTAAATGCTGTTTCTGTATCTACAATTAAGGATTTCAAAAATGCCTCCCACATGGTCTGTGGGTTTGTGCGTAAAAATGTGAATGAAAGAACACAAACAAGAAAGACAGTAAATATGTAGTCCCTTGCTGTTGGGAAATCTACCCCTCGTGGTCCCCATAGTTGCCCTGTTGCCTGGTTACATGCCCCTGGAGGCATCTCAATGAGAGCAGGCCAGTTCCCTGTTCTGACGGTCGCAGCAGTCAGTCTGTTTAGCATAATGGCCAAGGACAAGGGCAACTTTCTCTGCTTTGAAATACTCAATAAACAGCCTGTGCTGATGAAGGAGGCACCAATCAAGTTCAAAATAGAAATAAATGTGCCTGTGAAGTGCTCCTACGCTAAAATAGACCACTGAGCAATGTCTCAATTTGTTGGCCTGTGAGACTTTTATCATTTTTAAAATCATACCACAGTGTAAAAAATGGAGCAGACAATATAATGAGCAAATCTAAACTGATTTAGCTGCATAATTCTATCAGTGAGACATCAACTACACTCGTGATATTTGCATTCACTCTCCTGTGAGCATGTTATTTATAGAACTTAAACTGTGAACAGGGACTGTGCAATACTGCACTACATCCGATGAATGATTCAAGCCTTTGCAGAGAAATGCATAATTACGAGGAGGATTGCAAAGAGTTCAAGTGAATAATATCCCAAGAAGTAAGCTTCAAAAGCTAAATGCAGACTCTATCTTTTTATTAATGACAATAGTACAGATGTTCTATAATGAAATACAGAGTCTTATGCTAGACCAACTTCTCTGCCTTTGAACAGTAAAATGAACAACATGTTGCAAGGCTTGTGGACATTTCACTAATAGAACTTAACCCATGTGTAATGTTTATTTTTGTCCTAACCCATATGGTTAACATCCGGGTATGTTCTGGTTACTTTAACGATCATTTTGAGCATAAATGAATTGCTTCCAGAGACTTGAGGGTAGAAACTGTAGCGGTGTAAAATAAAAAAACTACTTCTTTAGCTGCTCACATCATCAATCTGGTTGTGATTGAGCAGTGGGACATTGATGCACAACAGTATGATACAGATCAGGCTGTAAACATAAACATGCTAAAGTTTTTCATTGCATAAAACCAAAATCAAGCCACCCAAATAGAGAATTGCTTAGTCATGCTTTATGCCATAGAAAAGAAAAGTACCTGCCTGAGCTCAGCTATTATGAGGCCTTGACCTCCTCTTTTACCCCGGAGTTCAAAAACAGTGTGACTGTAATGGCTACATTCCTGGATCTCTAACAGATAATGTAATGAAATGGGGGGAAACTATTGGTCACTTCTGCCTTGCAGGGTTGCTAGTTCGGCTCCTGTGCTGCTGCAACAGTGAGGAGTCCTTGCCACCACAGTGGCCTGCTCAAATTAGCCTAGCACTGCTTTTGCGATGGCCAGTAGCAGTCTCCGGGGCCGTCTGCAGTTAGACATGCGTGGCTAGTCACATGTGGCCTAACCCAGACTGACACGCTGACATAATTTGGTCTCTGTTCAAGGCTGTGTTCTGTGAATACTTGTCTTCTGAATGCAGTAATAGCTATGGTATGCCTTTACAGTCTACTTGCTTGAGCTCACATTTCTTCCTCTCTCGCTCTCCATACACATATCTCTAACAAAGAAAGGCATCTCTATTTGTGCAACCACCAGGACAGGAAAATCCAGGATGCAGAGAATTCCAGAATTCCAAGCAGTTTTCACTTTGACTGTTATACCACTCAACTGTGGCTGTGTATCTGTCAACAGTGTCTCATTCATGTTACCAAGACACTGGAGACTAAGATGTTTTGATGTTGTAACACAACCCTGACATTTCAAGTCAGTATCAGTTGGAGCATTTTTTCTTTATGATGAATACACAGAGAAGGGTGTGTCTACATGCTGCCTGTGGAATGCATCTTTGCAGTGAATATGGTGACAGTATTAGTGCCTATGGGGAGGTGCTGCTTTGTGTCAGTCAGAATGTCACCAAGCCAGTGTGAGCTAATTAAATATCCACAACAAAAGTATTACAAATGATTCACAATACCCTATAAGAGCAATGTGTGCATCAGACTAGGCTCCAAACAGATCAAATGGCATTAAAGATAATGTGGCCTACAGCAAGAAGTACAGTATGATGCATGATGAAGGGTATCTCCAATATTTCCTCGTGTTTTGCTTTCAGGGTTCAGCAGGAAGCTTAGAGATACTGTACCTCAGGCTGGTCAACTACATTACACAACAAATATTAGTTTAAACTAAACACTGTAAAAAACACAAAAAAGCAACAACTATACAATAGGCCCTACTCTGGAAGACAAATCATGTGGCCACAAACAAATAAAAATGATTTTAGCTGCTGATAATGACTAATTGATGACTTACTGTTATGATACAAAGCAGGATCTCCTCTCCATGACTATTCAGTCATCAATGAATCAGGGATGGCATGTGACATTAGTCACAAATACAGGCACAGACCTGTAAAGCTTTGAGCTTAAAATACACACCAGTATTCATTGTTCAAATGTGACTGTTGGCTGAAATGTGGCATGTTAAAAGAATTCAGCAAAGTGCATTAGGTTTGTGCTTGATTGAACTGCTGTGCAGTCGGCAACTCAGCATTATTGGAGGCCAGTGTCAGTGTCAGAGTAAAGCCCCCACCGCTCCAAACTGATCTAAGCCCAGTTTGCAAATGAGCTTAAGATGTCAGCTTAAAAGCTTTTGCTGAAACTGAGATGAGAGACGAAGCTGTGATGGCTCTCTCACAGCCACAAAGCTGGTGTGGAGACCAGAGAGAGAGAGAGAGAGCGAGAGAGTGTCAAACAAATGAATAAACAGGCAGACAAAGAGAGTGACAGGGAGAAAGTAAACCACATCTCTGCAACATGCTAACCATACTCTTCATTCCAAACATGCTGACAAGCTTAGGTAATTTCCACTTCATATATGTACAACCGCATTATGGTCTTACTTAAGTGTTGAAAACATTTTTTACTTTGGTGAAATATTCGCAAGAAAGCGAATAGCCATGAAATGTTTCAATTCCTTTAACTGAACTGAGTTGGTTTGTTTTATTCTTATTATTATCATCATTACAGACAAAAAATACTATAGCCCACGAAACACTAGTATTAATATGTACAGCACTGAGGTATCCTTCTTTAAAATGGTAACTTATCACAGATCTGTCTCTGTGACTGACGCCTGGCGCATAATACTGAGCAAAACCACATCTGTCAGAAGGTGATGCACAGAAGTGTTAGAGTTGACAGTGCTTGAAGTTGTCTCCGAGAGGCTGAGAAGACAACCCACCTATTACATCCTGCACTGTCTGTTCAAATACACTGCCAGTTGTTGCTGACTCTCTTCTCTCTCTCTGGGTGGTTTATAAGCAGGCACATATTTAGCGGCAGACAGTAAAATCCTTTCATGGTTCATAATTCATACAGACAGCATACATTATTTATGGACTTTCTGAACTGTTTGCTGTGTGATCTTCTCAAGCATTCCATCTCAGGAAAGCCTTCGTTGCTCACCATATTGTCTTTTAAAATGACACAGATTACCACAATATCATTCCAGGTATACATTCTAACCCATTGTGTGTGTGTTTTTAAATAAGAAGTTATCAAATATACCCAGATGTCTCAAAGCATCCTGCCTGAGTAGCGAGGTGCATGACCTCCAGTCTATTGGAGACACAGTCCAAGGTGAATTGGTACAATCCCATGTTGGGTGTGCAGCATGAGGACAGTCTCACATAAATACCAGCCGCACTTTGAAACAAACCATTAAGCTCCAGCGGTTTACATGGCTACACATGCCAGGGCTAGGCATATGTCATAGAGCACACAGTCATCTTCAGCAGAAGATACAGAGAAACCGGTTCAGCCAAGATACATCTTAATGATACAGTCGATGGCTTCAATAACAGCATTACCCCCAAATGGTCAGAGTTAAAATGTCATAAGTGTATAAGACGTTTTCCAAAATCTATAGATCAATAAGTACACAATCTCTCCCACCACCACCTCCACCTCAATGCACTGCACACTGAAAGCCATTTAAAGCGTGTGGTTAAGTTACGCAATAGTGCCTTTACACACAGAATAATAATACGCTAAGGCCTGTGCGTTACCAACCTTTCACTTGGGTCTCATATTCGGCTATAATCTCTTTGTCCTTCTTGACTTTCGCATGCGATGACATTTTGGTGAGAACGGATTGTGCAATCCTCGGGCGGGAATCGGCGTCTCGGTTGCCACAATGCAGCGTTTGCCCGTCTGCAGTCCTCTCCGAAGATAGTTGAGCAACAATCAGATGCAAATCATCGCCCGCTTGACTCAACTTCGGACATTAAACGCACTTGAGGCTGTGCGAGGCTACCGCGCTGCGTCCAGGGCGACGTCGATCTAAAAGTACATAGTGCTGATCTCCGTCCCTGACCACTCCTCTTCACCAGCACTCTTCGGTGAATCCGAAAAACAGGTCACATTGGATGTGCATTTCATAAAGCCATGGAGTGAGCTCTGGAAGAAACAGCTATGGCAGCCTCTGCGATAATAGCAGTGAGCTCCCTCTGCACAACACTGCCCACTCTGCCTTTTCTCTCCCCCCCCCCTCTCTCTGCAAGTTCAAGGCTGCTGCAGAAAAGGCTGAATGGATGTGAAAGTCAATCTGAGACTCCTCCCCCAACCCCTTCCCTTCTTCACCACTTTTCACCTCATGGATGATTTAAGATGTGTCTGAGTGAAGTGATACACAGACCTTGATCAGGATGTTATAAATCTGTTTCCAGGACATCGATAGACATATAACACACTGGCATCTTCTATAATGCAAATAAAAATATATCTTTTATAGTATTTTGGAAAAACTCTTGTGTCATTTGTTGATGGAACCCTCATCATTTCACATCTCAAAATTAGGATACTGTATAATTGTGAAAAAACGATAAGGTATTTGTTTTATAATTAAAGTATCAACATTAAGTATTTAGTGATTGGGAGCTACAGATACTTAAAGACTGCAGGAGCAATTCAGTTTCAAAATGTGTTACGTGTCTGAAATGATACAACCAGGGCTGCAACTGATTATTAAGCGATTATTTTCATTGTCAATTATTTTTTTGATTTGTCGATTATCCATTTTGTCTATAAAATGTCAGAAAATACTGAAAAATGCTGCTACAATTTCCCACAGCCCAAGGTGAAGTCTTCAGATGTCTTGTTTTGCCTGACCAACTGTCTAAAACCCAAAGATATTCACTTTCTTATCGTGTACGACAAAGAAAAGCATCAAACCCTCACATAAGAAATGCCTAAAACATTGAATTGATTTTCGAAATAGTTTATTCATCAGCTAATCAATAAATTGACAAATTGTTGGATCAAGATAAAGAACCAGTAACGATCTGCAGTTCTGCCCACTCAGGGCCAATGTTGAGCTGTAAGTATTGATATTAGTGTAGTCTGCTTCATAGTACTATCACAACATCACCAAATTATCCAGATTATCCAGGAAATTTAAATGTTAGTAAATATATCCCAAAACAGCCATTTGGTTTAAGACATTTTCAAAATTGTAGATCTGTTTCTTATTACTATCTCATAATCTGAATCAGAATCAGCTTTATTGGCCAGGAAGTGCACGGAAGGAATTTAAAGGAATTTGACTTTGGCACACAGTTCCAAGAACAATTTACAGGGAGATAGAAACAGACACACAGCTAAAAACAAGGGCAAAATAAACATTATGTATACCGGAAATTCAAATGTTAGGAAGCACACCCTAAAACAACCGTCTGGTCTTAAAGATGAGCAAAAATATAACCTATTATTGTTGATTCTTCTCGGGTGTGAACGAGACAACTAATTGACATGACAGAAACTTTTTCCTGCGTGGAAGAAAGTGTTGCAAATTACCTCAGTGTTTGGACTGAACCCGTAATCCACTGAGCACAGCTGCAACATTTTCACAAAGTTGATGGAGCGTCTCCTCAGAGAAAGTCAGAAGGGCTCGATGTGTCACTCTGCCCTGCTCGTTGCCTCTCAGTGCTCTTCACTTCGGCACAGTCTTCTGACAAATACTTTCAAATTACTTCTGTGACTTTTCATGTGCAACTGTTTGCTACGCCTTTGATCTTACATTGAGTGTGTTTTTAGTGTCAAAGCAATGTCAACTGATGTATTACAGGACAGGGATAAATGAGCACTTTGTTTTTGAGCCTATATGCGCCAACAGTATATTTTGAACTGTGTCCGCCTTTGCGCCCAATTCTGAGAAAATCTGTGGGCTACTGTCAGCCTGTGACAACTGTTAAAGCTGGGAGAGAGCCCGGGAGAGAGCTGGAGGGGAACCGTTCAGTTCTCACCACGCAATCTCCACTTCAGCTTCTAATTTCCTGAGCAAATGTTACTCATCAATTCCTGGCCTCAGAGTGTGCCTGATAAAAGTTGGGGTGGGTTTGAAAAAATAATGTGAAAAAGCTGCGTCTAACTGGGCCATGGAAAACTGTAACACCACCCACTTATGGGCCTTTATGAGAGGAATGATCATCACACGGTTCACCGAGTGAAGATTAGGAGGCTAATAAAGACCCCTCGCTGTGTAAATGTAAGAATTAGAGCAGTCTTTGTTGTGCAGTTATTCAGGATTAAACCTAATGTTCACTATGTCATTTTATAATTCAAGCATAGATGACTTTATGCTGATTTACTTGTTTATTATTTAATGATTTCTCAAAACATTATTAATGTTTAATTAAGGTTAATGTTTTATATAACCTAATTTACTCTGCAGGTCTATTGTATTGGATTGTGTCCGATTATACACCTATCCTTAATGAACTGATAAAATTATTAATACAATAATTAAAATTATAAATGTGTCTGTAATAGATCATTATTGGTATACCATATAGTAATGAATTTGACCTGTGAGAGTTATGTCAGTTACAATGAAGACAAGAAAGTTAATAGTAGAGATAAGCTATTGATTTGAAAAAAGAGTGTGTATATGAGGGGTTCAAGTCAACATGTAAATGTTCTGAGACAAGCTGTGTTGTGTAACCCATGTAACATTGTATGTGATGTTTGTTTATACTATCGGCTGTTTGTTTAAAGTAATTTAGTTTCCAGGGCACCACACCCACCTTTTATGAAACTGGCACTTTAGGGTAATTTACATAATAACACCACTATTACTCAAACTCTGCCCCTATTGGCTGGCTGGTCCATTCCCTTCCCTTGGGAGATGTCTAAAGGCTATATAAGCCTGATTCAGACTTGATTGGCATTAAACAGTGAATATATCCTTTATTTTTCCAGTTGTAACATCACACCTGGGTATACAGAATATCTTTGTTGTTTTTAACCTGCAAAGTACCTTGTAAACCTTGTTTTGGATAGGTGCTATGTAAATAAAGTGTATTATTAGGCCTATTACAGTGAAGGAATTAATAGTTTTATCATTTAGATCATTATTTTGTTAATACTGTAGCATATGGTTTGTAAATCTGCCACAGGGAAATGCATTATATCAGTCACTCAAAGCTATAGCAGATGTGTTATGGGGTCCATAGTTCTAATACAATTTTGACTTTAGAAATACCTTTAAATCTGTAATTTATATAGGGAAAATAATAACTTAGTACTACTATAAATTACTGTTACTGGTTACTGTTGTCATTGACAACATTGCCAGATGAGATGTTCATGTATCATGATAAAATGCTGTGATAAACCAGCTAAGCCATGCAAACACATGCTTCTGTTCCTTCCTTCTGTTTAAATTAAAAGCAACTGTAGTAACGGCTTATCCCACATCTGATAATATAGTAATTTGAATACTGCTCATATCGGTTCTGTAAAAAATATTATAACATTATGAAATAAACTGATCTACTTACCTGTATTGCACATTGAGTGGAGATCAGCATTAGGTAAAATGTAAAGGTAATCCTATAACGTTCGAAATGGCCGTTTAATCACTTTCTATTCATATGAGGTATTTGATATTGATGAAATGTACACACTGTGAATTAATATATTCTGAGATTATGATTTGATGATTTTAATATAGTACTATGGGTATTATGAGAAGCTGTGTGTGTGTTTCATTCCCATCATTTTATATTTTATTACACTTGACATATTTCATTGTCTTTTTTAGACTATAGCTATAGTGTTTAGAGCTATATTAATTGCCCGTATTTGCATGATACTTTGTGCACACGGCTACATGTTTGCTGTAGGAACTGAAGTTGCAGGTTATTTTAGCTAGTCCGGTCAGTTAGAGAGTAACACACAGAATGTTAGCACTAGCTGCAAGCTAGCAGCTTCTTAAGACTCTGTTAAAAAACCCTCAAATTACTAATTTATTACCAACGAAGTAATAACGCGAGGTCGTCGTTTTCACTTAACATGTTACTAAATATATGTACCGTCTCATTTACCAACAAAAGTGGTCGTTGTAGACAATTTAGATAATCCGTGTGGGTCTCATTTCATTTTGCCGCAAGTTACTACGGATTTGCCTGTTAAACGAAATACTGTCTTTGACATTCCTTACGTAGATTTTGGGGGATAATAATCTGTTTTTGTGCGCATTAATGATCTAAAAATGTTGGCACTGAGATACCTGTCAAGCTCCGTCGCACTGACGTTACTTGTCATCTCAAGTGAAAAAGGTGTGCTGCGGAGTCTGTTTTGGACAGACTCTTGTCCACTGCAAAACTTTTCTGCTGAAAGGCGAGGCTACTGTAAGTGTATGACTACCCTCTGCTGGCATGATGCACACACACACACACACATATATATATATATATATACATATACAGTGAACTAATAATTATATATTTTGTTATATATTATTATGTATCTTACTTTAGTCATTTTTCATTATTAATTTCATGTTCACCGTTGATTATAATGTTCATGCATTATGTTGGTTTCATAATTGTTGTGAATTTTGTCTTCCTGATTGTCCATACTGTAATTTTCCTATTTTGGTCTAAACACATGATGACATGTATTGCATGTCTGTCTGTCCTGGCAGAGGGATCCCTCCTCTGTTGCTCCTCCTGAGGTTTCTTCCATTTCTTCCACTATTACTACTATAATAAAAAAAAGGGTGTCATATGCTCTACAGATTGTAAATCCCTTTGAGGCAAATTTGTGATTTGTGATATTGGGCCATATAAATAAAATTAACTTGACTTGACTTTTTATTCTGGTATGGTTTGACCAACAGGTAGTTTTTTTTTGTATCAAGAATATTAGTAGTACCACAGTATCACATGAACAAAATTGAAACTAGTGACAGCTCCTATCTATACCTCAGAATTGGGAACGGTTATCATTGGTTTCAGTGTGGCAGACAGCGTCATAAGTAGATACTTGTGCCTGTGCCTGAAAGTCATAAGGGAGGTAAAAATAGACATTTCACAATGTTAAAGGGGAATTTAATGTTGTAATAGCAAGATTTGACATCAACAAACTGGTAACAGTGTGACACCAGCCATGAAATATGCGTGTCCTGACGTCACCCTTCACTTAATGAAACATGAGTCCCTTTACCTTGAAGATGTCAGTGCTATGAAATGTTCTAGCTGGTGGCTTTTTCATGCACTGTAAGACATATCAAAGAAAGGCGGTTTAGCAGTCTCCTGAAAGTTGTGACTGAATGTGAACTAACCTCTAACTAGTGGAAATGGTTAAGTGGCAAGAAATTCCTTTTCTTTTAGGATGTGGACGTTTTTTGTGGTCTGACCGTTTACTGCACAGTATTGTGCAACACTTTGTGTCACAAGCCACACCTTTCCTCACCTCCTAACAAATAGAAGTTGCAGTTGAGGCAGGCTCTTATATATGTTAGTTGCCGGCAGCTATGGTAGAAATTCTCTGCGAGACAGAACAAGTATCGGACTTTACGACAACATGTTATGGACAATATTCTTGCTACTTAATGGACTGCTTGTATTAGTTCTTCTTTACTCTACGCGCACAAGGTAAAGCCATTCATTGTTATGTTGATATTTGCAGGTATTTAATTAATAGCTGCATTTCATAGATTGTGGCAGATTCAGTCTGAAGGTCTGCAAATTGCTGCAAAAGCATCTTTTGCAAATGGTACGCTAATTTATAAAAGCTTTACTATTGTTATGTTAAGTTTATTACAATTAATAATAAAAATGATAATAATATGTGCTGGGTGGCTTTTCAGCCACACGATTGAAAGCTCTTATGACATAACTTCATGTTAACTCCAAACCTGTTGGTTGAGATTCATGAACGGATGAAAGGCAGATAAACCAACTCTATCACATTGTTGTAATTTTACTTTTTAAGTTTGAGTTTCCTTATACTCGACAGACAGAAAAATGAGCCTCCTCTGGACAAAGGTTTGCTTCCATGGTTGGGGCACGCTCTTGAATTTGGAAAAGACGCAGCAAAGTTTCTGTCACGGATGAAAGACAAACACGGGGACATCTTCACAGTGAGTTCTGATCCAGACTGAGTAACTGTGATGTGGAATTTTGATCTCCAAATGTGCAAATTTTTAAGGAAATGAGAAGCTATATTAAGATTGGTGAACATTTCACTGTCAAATAAAGTGCAAATGTATATGTAGGTGTTTGAAAGAAGAGTCAAAGATGTTTTTGCATACAGGAGCAGCAGTCTGTCAACTGATCTGATGTTGTAATTTATAATTCATCAGATTTTCAAACGACAGCAACTAAATATTCATTTTAAAAAGACATAATTATGCATGTGTGGTGGTAGCAAGTTAATGAATCCCCCCATAATGCTTTTAATCTGTATTTAACTGAAATTAGTACTGCAGAGGCCACTGCAATCTCGTGTAGAACAAAATGTTCCACTGAAGAAACCTAGGAAAAAACTGGCCATTCCACATAGCTACATATTAAAAGACAACTTTTCTTTAAGGATAGAATAACTAATAAGAGTTGGTTAAAAGAATGCAATCAAAAACAATGAATACTGGAACAACTGAAATGAGCTTGTCCTCCCAGGTCCGTGTTGCCGGTCATTACGTGACGGTGCTTTTGGACCCAAACTCTTTTGATGCCGTGCTGAATGACGAACTCTACTTGGACTTCACCCACATCAGAAACCAGCTCCTAAAAAAGATCTTCAGTCTGCAGCTGCCGAGCCTTAAACCCAAAGCGGAGAGGAAATGGATGGAACAGTAATTAATGCATCTTTGAAATATACACATTGTGGTTCACTAAATGGTTAAGGCTGTTTTAAATGAGTGTTGCAATTCTCAGAGATGCCTGTTATTTCCTCAGGCATTTTCAAGGTCTCAGTCTCGCCAAGCTCAGCAATTCCATGACCACTCACCTTCAGAACCTGCTGCTCAGTGACCAGAAAGGCTGCAGAGCGTCGGAGTGGAGACAGGATGGACTCTTGAGCCTTTGTTACAGCCTAATGTTCAGGTATGGCGCAGCATTTTCACCTTTGCGAAACACTGTAAATCAAATTATGTCAGTGTTTATAGTTCCAGGAGTGACAGACAGGGCGATCTTTAACCTTATTGCTGTTCTCAGAGCTGGATATCTTACATTGTTTGAGAGGAGAGAGAATGCTACTGCAGTCTACAAAGAGTTCCGCAAGTTTGACGATCTTCTTACCAAACTGGCTCGTGGCTCACTCAAACCAGGTAAGCCGCGCGATAGTAACTGAAAGTAAACTTATTTGACTTTCTATTTCCAATCTGGCTCTATATCTGTACAGCAGAGCAAGGTATGCAAGCATTTATGTGGGATCTATTAACAGGGCTAAACAAAACAGCCAGCTTATCTCGGGAGCGACTGTGGGAGCTACTGTCACCAAGCAGGCTGAGCGGAGGGTCGGAGTCAAACTCCTGGCAGCAGAGCTACCAGCATTTCCTGCAGGAGGAGGGAGTTGATGCAGAAATGCAGAAAAGAGTTATGCTCTTGCAGCTTTGGACCACACAGGTGAGAGTTGGTTTATTATCTCTCTCACACACACACACAAACCTCAAAAGCACACAGTGACACCAAAACATACAAACTTTCCACACCCAGACTGCATGCTTGAATCCCACGACGTCGTGCTCGGCCTACCAACAATGCAGAACTGAAAGGCCATGGATTCTGTGCCAATTACTCATAGCTTCCTGCCTCAACTTGTAACTCAGAGCGGAGTTTTGCCAGTTTTGGTCGTTGGTGTGAATCAGTTTCCATGACACCCTTTCTTGTTGAGGTTCAGTAATAACCAGTGCATACAGTGCATGAGGCAGCTGTGTTATGTTGTTATGTTGTCTAATGCAAGACCTTACTTTGGACTAATCCCTAACTCTTAACCTCACCCATGAATAAATCTTGTCAATATTACATTTCATTATATTTCATTTCAAATGGATAGTTTACAGAATTGCCAGTATTAACAATGTTGACACAGGTGTGAACACCTGACCCTCACCAGTCCAGACGAGTTCAGGTCAACATGGTGTCATTGCTCTGTGTTGCCAGATGGGGGAGACAGCAAGCTGTTCGGCTGTCTTTATGCCTGCCATTCGGCATTTTAGCTGTAATAGCTTCAGCCCTCTGTTAACCTGTCGGTCTCACTGGAACAGTGATTGTTCACCCAGAAACACCAGCGTACGGTATTTAAGCGAGGAGAAACCTTTGCCAGGCAACCCACAGCAGGCTCTTTTATACGCTCAGCATGTTTGTTTGTGCTCCATCACGTCTGCGGGGATATCGGAGCACACAGTCTCCGTCTGGGACAGAAACTGGAGCACCACTGCAGAGAATAGAGGGATTAGATGCAAGAGAAGTGAGATGTGCCAGAGTGAATATGGCTGTGCAATGCTAGGATTTCCCTAAAGCCACCTACCACTTCATCATGGGCCCTGCACAAGCCACTGGCTGCTGTTCTCTGTCCATTCGCAACAAGTTATTCCTTGAAAACATACAGTATATAGACTGAAATGGATTTATGTGTTACTTTCCTTTACGGGGAGAGGGTGATTCAATCCCTTGTGACATCTGTGCACTCTCACCCCAACACGTGTGTTTTTATGTAAAATCATTTCCTGATCATATTGAGAAAGTGCCTCTATGGGTAAAAAAGCAGGTCACTGACCACATTGGTGTTGAGCAAGTCTTGCTTTCTTAGCCTTTCCCAGTAAACAGCTGTCAGTGAACCAAGTTTAAACCCTAAAGGAATAGTTTGACATTTTGGGAAGCATGCTTATTTTAGAGTAACAGGTGCTAGCAGCTGGTTAGTAAAAATACTGTAAATAGAGGGAAACAGTCAGAGTCTGCAAGTGTAAAAACAACACTACAATACCTACATTTTTACCACACAGACATGTCAGCGGTGTCAACCTTCTCATCCAACTCTCTAAGTATATTTCCCCCAAATGCCAAACTGTTCCTTTACACTCTGCTGCTATTAATGTAACCAAACTCAAATCATTATCTGAGGCATCAGATCTGGTGATCTGAAGAGGGCAGAGAGACTGTTATTCACCTTTAGTCACTTTTGGGCACTTGCCCCAGCTGTCAATGGAGAGCTGACCTAAGATGTGAAGAGGTAAGAAGAACAGCTCCCTTAACCCACAGCAATTACTGTCTGACAGGCTCAGGTGTCTCTCCCCGAAAGGCTGACAGCGGTGTCTACAAAGTGTGGACTGATTCACTGGATTTTTGCGTATCAGTCATATTCAGACAGCAGCATTACAGAGTACTGTGAGGACATATTTAATAGGTGAAATATTCCCAAAAGAAAAGAAATAATCTGAAGTATTTCTATATTTTATGCATTGTATGTGCACATACACGAAATGTACACTGACGTTTGTGCAGTTTTTCATACTAGAAGCTTATAAAAAGGACTTAGTTTGTGCTAAGTTGGGTGTTTTTCCTTTCAGTGTAATGCTGGACCTGCTGCCTTTTGGCTCCTTGGCTTCCTGCTCACTCACCCTGAGGCCATGGAGGCTGTTAAATCAGAGTTCAGAGGCCTCACTCCCCGGTACACGTCCCCACAGCATTCCCATATCAACCAGCTGGATGCACACAGAACACCTGTGTTGGGTACGTAACAGCTTATTGACTTGAGACCTCCAAGCTAGGGGGTTTAGCCACTCCAGTGAGATGGAAACAAAGGTTCATTTGATTTGTTGAAAATAACAAGATAAGTGCAGCGTACTGAAAGAACGACAGTGACAATAAAAGTTTGACCTTTGATTAAATCAAATAATGATTGCCTTTTTCATATATTCATATCCATGCAAATGTTTGTACGTCTCCAATTACCCCAGAGGGCACCTCTGATTTAACTAACTCTGACACCCCTCTGACATCATCCACTCTGCTGTCCTTTCCATTCTGCAGATAGCGTTCTGAGCGAGACCCTCCGGCTGACCGCTGCGGTAATGATCAGGAGAGAGGTGATGCAGGACAAGATCCTGCACATGGCCAATGGACAGGAGTACCACCTGAGACAAGGGGACATAGTGTGTCTGTTCCCCTTCCTCAGCCCTCAAATGGACCCGCAGATACACCATGAACCCCAGGTACTGTTATGTGCCAGCCATAAGAGCACGAACACAGGCCGCAATCGAATCATTACCATTAAAATAAAAAATAATATGAAATTAAGCCATATTATAGTGCACAAAGGATTAAGCAATGTGATTAAGCAATGTGATAAATGTGATAAAAATGTGATTAAATCACTGACAGAATACAGCCTTTGGGACAAGCCGTTTTTAACAGAAGATATAGAGCAGGACATTATAATGCACATCTAACGTATGTTGTATGTCTTTTTTTTCCCCCGTATCTCTTCTTAACAGATTTTCAAGTATAATCGCTTCCTAAATGACGGTATGACAGTGACGGAGAAATTCTACAAGGATGGAGAAATGCTGAAGTACCACACCTTGCCCTGGGGTGGAGGGAGAAACAGCTGCGTAGGAAAAGAGTTTGCTGTCACAGCCATTAAACAGTGAGTGTAAAACAAAAAGCAGCTATAAGATAAAATATATACATTTGTAGATTTATATCTTTTCATGATGTATTTTAAGTTTTAAAGTGATTCATTCGTGATCAAAGCATTTCCTGCAATTTCATCTCGTTTACCAGACCAGCAAAATCCATCTCCACATAATATTCCCCCATTATCGTTTCAGTGGTGCTTTCACGTCCTCTGTCATCATTAGCAAGCTGGAATATAGTAATTGCCCATACTCTGTAATGAACTGTATGAAAGAGGCTAAGGGTGTAACAGGGGGCCGTCAGTAGGGAGAACGCATCTTTGTCAGACATCGTATCCAGTTACAGAGGTCAAAGGTCAATCCTTGTAATCCACAACACAGGGTTAGTTCATGTTGATGTGTAGACTGGGAACTTGTGTGAATCCGTTTTTTTTTTTACTTGAGATTCTGTTTTGTGATTTTCCGGATTTCACATCATCTCTGCATTTAACTGGACATGTGAAACCTGCTTTTGCTCAAATGAATATTGTCTAATAACTACTGCTAATTAGTGGGTGATTTGTCACTTGTCCTAAACCGCTCTGCCTCCATTTTTGTCTCCAGATTTGTGTTCTTGCTTCTGACCCATCTTGATCTGGAGACGTGCGAACCAGAGGCTAAACTGCCACCAGTGAATTCCAGCCGCTACGGCTTTGGGATGCTCCAGCCGGTCGGAGATCTGCAGGTCCGATGGAGAATGAAGTAGAAATGTAACTTAATGATTTGAATAACTGTATAAATTGTTGATTGATAAACCTTTTTGTTATATGTACTGTAGCACTATTTATTCTGTTTTATTTTATCAATGCATAGATATATTTAAATTTGCTGTTTGATATTAATATTAAAAATAAAGCAAAATCAAAGTAAACTGACTGTTGGTTTTAATGTCCCCCTCCCCTCAAAAATAGAATTTGCTTGTTGTTTCTTCACCTGTTTGACCTTCACTGTGCAGAATGATGTATGTGCAGATGTTTTCACATACATCTGCAGAAGGGGGAAAGTTTCTCTGTGCCATCTTGCCATCTAACCAGCAAAGTTACGCACAGAGAATGGAAGAGTGAATGAAGTGTGAGAGGTTTCGTGTCCAATTTATTTAAACTTTTAAAATGAAAAAAAAATATATGCATATTTCATAGATTCTTTATTTTTCAAGATGTAATTTAAGAAATGTAACTGGGAAATTGAACCATTGTGTTGCTTCTTCTCTGGAAATGGAAGAACTGTTTATTCATTGACCAGTATGTGCATTTACTATACTTAAGTATGACATTATGGTACTTCTACTTTACTTGAGTTGTTCCATTTATGCTACTTCTTACTTCCACACTACACTACACACCACATCTCAGAGGCAAATAGGGTACTTTTTACCCACTACCTTAATTTAACAGCTATTGTTACTTTTCAGATTGGGTTTTTTCATAAAAACATGGCTTTAGAACATACAGTTCATTGTTAAAGAGTAAACCAGCGGTTCTCAACCTTTTTTAGCTTGTCAGCTCTAACAAAAATAGCAAGTTGGGGACCCTTTCTAATCTAGCTGTTCCACCAAAGAGATATTTCCCCTCTAAACCTCAAAAATGTTTTCATTTGTATAACTTTAAAAAAATTTACTCCAAAGTCCGAAAATATGAATAGAAACGTGTATTGGACACCTTTTTGTTTCTTTCCTACCCCATTTATCATTCCATGCCACCCACATGGTTCTTATGCGTTGATGCATCAACAACAAAAACTATACCTTCCTATGTACTTTGATTAAGAAGGATTTTGAATCCAGGTCTTTTTCTTGGTAATGGAGTATTTTTACATTAATGTAAGCCTAGTGTAAAGGATCTGAATGGCCTACCTCTACCTCTAAATATGTGGAGACAAGTGGAGGAAACCCACCTACCTTCATCTAATTAAGCAGCATCAAACTGACTTAAGTTCACATAAGAAGGTCGTTTAAACCATTTCCACTGAACATGTGCTGTCATTGATTTTCGCTCATGTTGTTGGCTCTGTGCCTTCAGATCATATGACCCAAGATCAGAGTATACACATATATTTAGCCCTGTTTTTGGTCCACTATAATTACATCGTCCTTCTATCTAACAGTATCCAGCCTACACCGAGACACACAGGACGACACAGCTCGTATACATACATCTATATATATATATATATATATATATATATATATATATATATATATATATAAAGTGATAGTATTGTAGAGCCAGGGGTCGGGGCGCGGC
>JAVQJD010071450.1:0-54869 GCA_036023655.1 Nannoperca australis | reverse complement strand
CGAGATTCAAACTCGACCGGGAAACAAAACAACCTTATGTTCAAGTAGAATGAAATGTTATCTCCCAAACACTGAGCAAGCTACAGAGAGAAAGATGGGAATCAACAGCTCTGTTCAGCAAATGCAGGCGAAGTGAAGGTTTAGTCCAACCGACTGTACTGCCAGTCAGACACAGTCTGAGATGGAGTTACAGGTAATGGGATGTATTATACATAACTGAGTAAACCAATAAATCACACAGCACCAAAAGGCTTGCAAATGTGAAAGTCTCATGTTTACTCATTGTTGCCTATTAAAGTAATTGGAGTAAATGTCGTAGACCCACAGACCAGAAGGGACCTGCACCTCCTCCCCTAATGAGACAGTCCAGCCTGACAAAGGCAGAAACTATCCTCTGTCTCTAAAAGCAAAAACAGGAAAGAAAAGAAAAACGGTAATTCCCAGAGTTACGTCTAAACACGTCTCACGATCCCTGAACTGAATGTACGTTGTGATCTGTAGTTGTGGGGTTTAACTTCAACACATGATGGAGAACTAGCAAAATGTACCAGATTGGACATGTTGTGAACCACAGGGCATTATATCAGACTACTAAGAACAACAAACACTGGAGTCTATTCCTGGGGAAGGCTCAACTGAAATGGGACAGCATTGTTGGCCTGTCGGTCTTGAAATGCAGACTCCAGAGGACGCAGCACGTATGTGATACGCCTACAGGGGTGTCAGCGATTTAAATGCAACCGGCTGAATTGATAAATCATATTTCTGCAATACTGAGCTCTTCACACTCCCATTGAGCTTTGGCAGACAAATCAGCCAAGTGGGTTAATCTGCGCTCAGATCAGAACGTGTTGCCTGTACAAACTCAAGGTCGATGGCTTTCCAACGGTCCAACAACAATATTGATTCCATATTTAACACAGAGATGTCGTCTTGTCCGGCATCGATCCTCCATTTGCACAGCCAGGATATTACAAAACAAAGAGACATCCAATTGGGCTCTTTTTCTGTCGCTGGCACATTAATCACAGTTCACTAGTACTTGGGGGGGGGGCAACAATCAAATGGAGGGGGAAGAGAGGGGCATGAAATCAGCACGATGGTGTGCTGCCTGGATTCAAACCACCTATCCAAGAGGTTACCAGGGTCTTACCCATTCAAGAATCATTACAAACCGAGGCCTGAGAAACCCGGGAATACGAGACTCCAATTCCACACCTTATCGTCCAGACCCACAGCGGCAATATTGTAGAATAGGTCGATTGTGAGGTAAAGAAATGGATATTACACACTTTCTAGGAAACCGCAAACTCGCCCTTCCTTGTCTGATGTACGACCACTGGACTGTGAGTTAAGGGGCTTGACCTAGCAAGCCTTTAAAATGATTACCGGGGCTCGGCCTCTGTGAGCATGGCATCAATTTAAAGTGCATTGGTGCAATGTGGGGCTGATATTTTGAATTTTTAAAGAGTAAAAGAGACATTTAAAAGAAAAAATGCAAGCCCTTCTGAACCGAGGCTGATTAACTACAAAAAGGATGGTAATCTTCTCTCAGTGAAAGTCAACAAAATTCACATACTGTTGGTTAAGTTATGGGGTTTTTATTTTTTTAGGTTGGGAGTAAGAGAGTAAAGACTTATTATCAAGTCGCCTGACTCAAAGCACGCTTCAGTGGGGAAGCAATTTAAATTTCCGGCCGTGAACTGATGGACAAGGTACCCATGATTGTTTTCCTTTCCTTTATCTCTTTGCTAAGCACACAACTTAGTCCTCACATCTCAGCCAGTCACTCAGTATCTCATATGGGTGCAAAGTCAATTAAACATTACTGAACTCAATGAAAGGCAATGCCAATCAAACCCCTTGTTTAAATGCAGCCGGTTGAAGAAATGCTCTCTGGGAGTTTTCTCGCCCGACAATGGCTGACTGTTTGAGGTAGTGTGAGGGAATCTGTGGCGGATTGGCCTCAGGGATGTGCAGGCAGCGCACATGAAACAACGGCTATCTAATTTTCACTGGGATTCAAGTAACTGGTGCAAATGATGGCACATCACTTTGTGAAATGATCAGTTCCCAGAGAAGCTCACAACTGCTCCTGCTACTACAATATAAAATCATAGAAAGGATTAATGAAAGAGAGAAGTATGATAAAATGTGCTTTATAATGACAACAGGATTTGGGGGAATAGAGATTTTCTGGAGTTATGGCTCCTCTCAAGGCCACGTTACTGTCAATAGACTAATAAAATACAGACCACATTAATAGTCTTCTCACACTGTCAAATTAAAACATCATATACAGTTCATGCTAATAAAGTATTAGAGGTCCTTCAGATGCTTTCTCAGTATCTATATCATAAGAACTTAATCCCCAAAGTGTCATTGTAGAGTGCTTCTCATCCCATTACACTGACATAATTAAAACTGCACAAGGCAGCTTCACACATCGCATGGCAGATCGAGGTTTGAGCTTCAACCACCAGAAATCCTGTGACACCAGGTTTTGACCTGCACACCAGAGAGACACTAGAGGCAGGCGAACACAACATAGTGCACAGCTCAGTCACTGATATCCAGGAGTCAGTTTGCATTTCCTTTTCAATTTGCAACATAATGTTCAACGTGCAACTTCAGGCTAAAAGGCAAAATGTATGAAATCTAATAACTATACTACATATTTATATCAAAACCTAAATAAAGTGCATCAACAAGGTAAAAAAAGTTGTGTCTTTGGAAAGTAGAACCTGTCCTACCAGTCTGCCACCAGTGATCCAGGACAGGAACCCCAAAGCTCCTCTTTGCCCATTCCAGCGTCTCCACATCACAACGCTCTCCTGCCAGGAATAACGACCGCAACCTGCAAGGACACAGAGTACACCTGTCAGTCACCTAGAGGAGACCTGCTCTCACGCAGGAATGCTCAAGATAACACAACAGTGTGCACGTGCTCAAACCTGTTTAAGGCATTTTATTGTAGATTTCAAAAGATTTTAATGGAAAAATGTATAACAGACAAAAATGGGATGCATAACTTTTTGTCTCAAAAAACTAAGTGGATAAATAAATTAGATAAAACAGAATAGATTTCGACCATCACTGTGTCTTCAAGCATGCCAATTATGCATCATATACTTCACTGCTTATGAGCTTGTGATCTACCTCTTTGCTTTAATTGTTTTGCAATGAGACAAGCCTATGAAAACTGGGTTTGGTCAATTGTGGAAAACTGGGAGACGGTCCTACTACAAACTCTGGCTGACAACTTCTCTTGATACTCTTCAATGGAACTTTGAGCTCACGCAATATCTCTTAAAAGCTAAATGTTTTTGAAGCACCCTCCACTTAACTTCCCCTGTGCTCCTACTGTAGCTGTGACTGACTGCCTCCCACAATGTCAAGCAGGTAGTTCTCTCCACCTTTGCTGACTAAAGGATCTTTGCGCCATGCCTGTGATGGTTTGCCTCTTTACAGTCACACTTATCCAGACAGTAGAGGTTTGTGTTGAGGATCTCCTCCACTGGTCTCTCCAACAGCTCAGTACTTGCTTTACATGTCATGTCATAAAACTAAAAATTCCTTCCATCTGAAACTTAAATGCATTTTAACTCATCTCAAAAAGGCATTTCAAGCTGGATGTTTGTCTTCCAGAAGTCGCTCTTTTTCCCAAGGAAAATGATGCCCTTAATATGGCCTCTCAGTCAGTATTGATGAGACTCTGAATCGTGGAATACCTGGAGACAAAAAACTCTTGCAAGGACATCTGAATCTTATCAAAGTTGATCCTCCATTAACAGTCCCTCCTTGTTTAAGCTTTAGTTTGGACAACTGCTACTCCCTGGTTTCATGAATCCCTCCATGACCTACAAGTGACCCAAAACACTGCAGTTCCTATCTTCAGCCTCCCTGATTTCTCCCACATCATTCTCTCCCAAACTCCCTCTGATGGCTGCCCATGGCTGCTCATATCTAATTCACAACCACTGCTGGTCGCTCACTTCAAGTACGTGGAGAGATCTGTAACCCCCTTGCAGGTCCAGGCCACAGTTTAGCCGTAGATGATAGTCTGATCGTTACATTTTCCAACAAACGACTGCTGGTCATCACTCATCGGTCTCAACCCTCCGCAGTGGAGAAATGACCTTCCAACTCCAATCAAATACAAAGTCACATTTCATCTTCTGTAACAGAAGAAACATTTTCATCGTGTCTCTCTCTCCCCACTGAATCGTAGCTTTTCTGCTCCTGCTCTCTCGCAGAGTAATATTTCATTCTCTTTTTCAAGCACTACTCTCCAACGTGATTGTTCTTTGGTCTCACGAATATTATGTAGTCTGTTTTTTTTCAGGTTTTCAGTAACACAGTGATTGTGGAACAAAGCTACACCACTAAACAAATAGTGAATGCATGTTAGTGAGCAAAACATGTTTACCACCACTCAGATGGTGAAGGGAGCCCTGCCATTCCATAAAGATTTAAGGAGGACATTGCAAGTAATTATGGGCTCTAAATGTACTTTTTGGTTTTATGGTTACAACTAATATCATTTTTTTAACAGTTTATCTATATGTTAACGTACTAAAAAGGTGTCATTAGGGAATTCTTTTATAGCCATAGAGGCAAGAAACTGATGTGTATAGATGAGTTGACCACCCAAATCAACACAGCATTTAAACTGATAGCTGTAAATGGCTGCTTGATGAACTGCGCAAGTTATTCATTTTAACAGCTGGATTTTATATGCATTATGCATCTTTGTGCATTGGCACAACTTACAAGGCAATTTGCCTCCGACCTTGTATAAACGTTGATTAAGAACTTTAAGTTTATTTGACTCAAAATAACAGCTTTGAGGATAAATAGCTTTAAGTAAATGCCTAGAGTGTATCATATATAACAGAAGAACATCAAGGACCATAATGAATGCTGGGGATTGACAATGTGCCATCATTCAGCTGTCAGATTCTCTCCCACAGAAACTGAGCTAAATAGTAATAGTCAGTGTAAACATCAGTGTTCTGTTTTCAAGAAGAAACGTCCTTTCCTTTCTAAGTTTTAGGACCATATATAAACCTTAGTATGGCGATATGCAAGTTATTTAAGATACAAGGCATAAAACTACCAGATTGTTATTTTTCCCCCCACATCTCAGCAGCTTGAATAACCTGGTAAGTTTATCCGAGCATCCACTCCTTACTGACGCAGTGCTGTCAAAAAGGACTAAGCAAAGACGTTGATAGTAAAAGCAAATATTCCTTTCAACACCAACACTGTCCAATCAGGAGCCACCTTAGGTTGACCAATAACAAACACACTAATTTCTACAGTATGACCTTGGAGTAGGCCAATGAAGAAGAAAACAACATATTCTTGGTGGTTAAGGTTAAAGACTTAAGACTTAGTGGTTTAAGTAAATGGAGGGTATAGATGAAGTAATATTTTTCACACAGATGGACATTTAATCTCTAGTGCGTGCCGCCAGAATTTGTGTGTGTCTACCTACCTACCTACCTACCTACCTATCTATATAACCTGTTGTGTGCATTATCAAAAAGCACTACTGACTGGAGTGACTCTTCGTCACTTGTTTATGAGTAAGGCTCTCAGCAGTGACTTCGCTCTCCCGACTTCAAAACAGTACTGACAGAGTGTCTGCCCCTTTTGTCGTGTTACATTTATGCAGCGCACTGCTGCCATCACAGCTTTAGACAGCCCTGCAGCCAGAATCTCAATGTGGCTTTCACATCCATCCTGACAAGAAATATGTCTCAAGCACATTAATAAGGGTCCAGGGTTATTACAGTTGAGCGAGTAAATGTGTCAAGAAACAACAGACAGGGTGTTTTACTAATTATCGTTTTAGGCCTTTCTAGCATGAAATTTTCTGTTTGATAATAAAGCAAACAGATTTTCTGAAAGGTTTAACTACCTCCATCAACACACTTTTAATTAAAACCAGCATAAGTATTGACATATCCTTCCATGTGTTATGGGAAGTGGCAAAATGCATAGACTAAATCTAGATCCATTAAGCAAAACTGTCACAAACACAATGCAGCAAATTAAACATTCAAGACAGAGACAAGAACGGACACAAAAATGGTTATTAATTGCTCCTCTACACTCAATAAATGAAAACCCGAACCAGAATATCTAATATTCTCACAGAATTCCAACCATGACAATATTAAGACATTCTGAGTTTCAAAAGGCCACATTTTATTGGAATACAATCTCTTTTTGAAATTGTAAAATTGAAAGTGCGCTGTTGCTTCCTTTGTATTGCTGCCCCTTTGTCAGCGTGACGTGTTTTGTTCAGCAAGGAAGGGATATGTAGTAATCTTTCATCAGCCTGCCTCCTCCAAGGGGAAAAGACACATTAAGAGCAAGAAAGTGTTCACAGAAACAGCCTGTCGCTTCAATGACTGATTGCGACAGGTTTGAAACAGAGAGGACAAATGCCACCAATATTTGAGGCATAAATATTGCAGAAAGTAATCTCCCGTCTGCAAGCTCAGCATCTTTAAAAGATGCTATGCATTCAGCACAGCGAACAAGTGAAGATCGTCAAATTCAGCACACAATGCCAGAGTTACTGAATGATTCACAGGGGCCATAGGTCACCCCCACTCAGAATTGCTTTATGATTGTGTGCTTAGAGGCATTTTCAGACTGCTGAACAGAATGAAAGTGGTGATTTGACACCATAACCCCTTAGGTCCACGTTTCTCTGCACTTCACCAAATAATTACCAATTGTGATAATCTCAGCAAGTATTTGGCCAAACTAATACCATGAAAAATGTTTGTTTTCAACTCTGAGCCGCAGACGACCTTTACCTGAACGGCGAGACAGCGGCCGGGAAACGAGGTCATGTGGTATGATTTAATACAGGTGGGCCGCAGCGACCTGCCGTTGTTTGTTATCCATCCTGATTAACACCCAAGCGGGTCGATCTGAGGGTACAGACTGTGAGCAACGGGGGTGGAAGAGGGCTTGGCAGCAACAGACGGACGGAGACTAACGAGAGGCTGGACAGGCTGCGCAGAACACCCTCAGCCATGAGATGTTTCTACACATCACAGCTGGCATCAGCTCAAATAACAACATGCTGTTGAGGGTTGAGGCCTTCACCCGTTGTCTTCACAGTTCTCATGTTAGGTTTCTCAGAAGCTTAAGATGATAACAGATACGTGCTGTATTTCAGTCGCTGTATTAGTTCATTGTGACTAATCTTCTAATCTTCATGGTATAACAAAAAGGTATTCCTTCAGCTTGTGCTTAATATTTTAGAAATACTTGTCTGTCAACAGTTTGTTTAGTCTTGGTTTCTGTGGAGTGAAGAGTTGCCGTCTACCTGGAGAGGGGATATTTTTTCCCCATATCAGCACAGGGGTCCTGCTGGCGAATGGCTCGGATGGCGGTGGGTGCTGTGAACATGGAGGAGGCTCCGTATTCAGACAGGACACGGAAGAACGCCCCGGGGTCTGGAGTCCCCACAGGCTTACCCTTAAAAAACAGGCAGGACGGCAACAGCTGTTTAGTTCACAACTGTAACATAGATGCAGCCATATAGATCCCATGACGACAATGTTCCACAGTAAAAATTCACTTTAACTGTTAACTGCACATAATGAATATTCATAAAGCAGCTGTTTAAAATGGAGAGGCACACTAGAATGCTGGCTTCCAGGCAGATGGGTCCAGAAAACACAGTTGCATATAGGAGGATTGTTTGTCTAGAAGAAAAGATACGGACAAAACAAGGCTGCAGGCAAATGCCTCCAATAGCAATTTCCATAGTGTTTTTGGTATTCAGCCTGCCTGTCCCCACAGTGAGAAGACAAGTGCAGATGAATGAGAATGGTAAACAGCTGTAGTGAGTTCTAGCTGTCAGTTTTTCTTTGGGTAAATATTTGTGTCTGTGTATTGATCAGAGGGAAGACAAAAGGTTGGCAGCATCATGCCTGTAGATAAACTGGCTGCCAGAACAAGATCCACGTGAGGCAACCAGCACGGCTGGAGTCAAACATTGATTTAAAGAAGGCAGATGAATTTATTTCCCAGCAGTGCTGCTTCCTACAGGCGTGCTAATGCAATGAGCAGCGTTCAACATAAGAAATACACTATAACAAACTACACAAATTGATAGACAGACAGACACACAATCCATCTAAGCGCTGGTCTGCAGATTTTGTTACATGCTAATAACCCTCCACGTAATAAGCAGCCTGCATAGAGAACGTACTCCACTAGCCAAATGGCAATGGATTCACAAAGAAAAACCAAATTACCCGTAATAATTGGGTGCATCAATATCAAATGGCTGTTCAAAGCACACGTTTATGCAGAAAACATTCAAGCGTGTTTATTACTTTACCATCCACCTCTATGAGAAGTTAGGTGTGCAGCATGTCAATGTTGTGCTCAGTGGACGGGATGTGTCCTTAGGTCTTTAACTGATGTTTTTCTGAAATATACTGTGTGTGTGTGTGTGTGTGTGTGTGTATATATTCTGCTACTGTGCTGCACAATTACGATATTGTTGGGTACTTAATGTCATTATGATAAACTGCTTTGGAAACATTAAAATCTTTCACCAAAATGTATTGTTCAAGCTGAAATGTCTCTTTAATGCCAGCGTGGGAGAGCATAAACTGCACGTACAGCTGACACATTGACTGGCATTTGTAAAGAAAGAAGAAAAGATTGGAATAGACAGAGCTGTGTCTCTTGACAGCGAACTGCAGCAGGAAGAGTCAAACATGGCAACAAGGTAAAAAAAGCACACCTAAAACGAAGTCCTGGTCGACATAAAGTGGAGTCATTAACCAAATATTGATGTATTCAGCATACGGAGCCAACAAAGACAGATACCAAACTGACACTGGACAGCTTTGTAAGTTGTACAACTCCGGATTTATTGCACATGTTCTGGTGTTTCTTAGTTTTAGCCATTAAACCTCGTCTACAGGGACATACCTCATAGAGAATTGTGCTGTTACCATGGAGTAGAGGACCATAGCAGATATATGAATGGCCAACCACCCAGCCCAGGTCTGATGCTGCCCACCAAACCTGCAACAAGTAAAAAATAAATAAATAAATAAATTAAAAACATATTTACAGGCAGATACTCTGGTATTATTTTATCAAACAACAGTGATCTAAGGGTTTCTTAATAAGTGTTATAATAAAAATAAGAATTCTAAGTTTTAATTGCCTTTATAGCTTTAAATGCTAAGAACACAAACAGCTGCAGTACTTGAAGGCGCTACAAATAAAAATCTAATTGTTTATGCTTATGTTATATAAATGAAATCTAAAATTTCATTAAATGAAAATAAAAACACAGAAAACATACCACTTTTTAAACTTACGACTCTTTCGTTACCATAAAAATTACAAAGTGATCAAATCTTCTTTCAAGCACACAACAAATCGATCACTTTGCCGACAGCATGCGCTTTGTTCTCGAGCATGGCTCCGACTAGAAAAGAATGTTTTATTGCCTTACATCTCCAGGATGGAGTCCATAAATATTTGACATGGTCCATTTCAGCATCACCGCGTAGCCTGCAGTGTCTCGCACAACACCCTTGGGGGCAAGATAAGGAAAACATCAGACTAGTGACAGGTTTTGCACTAGGCAAAGAGGCAGGGGTTTAATATCACTCTAAACACAGTTGCTCTGCCCTGCTGTACTGAAGAGGATGGTATTTTGTTTTCAAATGACTGCTACAGGTTCCAATTTTCTGCTTTTATTAGTTAATGGAGCGGTAGAGATATTTTTGAGCAAGTTCTCATGTCTACAATTTTTGATTTTTCTCAAAGTTATGGTTTCCCTACAGCAATAACTGAGAGGCACAGTAACTCAGAGACAAAAGTTGGCAATAACAACACTATTAACCCCAGGAACTAGCCAGCAGGTGGATATATTTATATCATCTGTTGGTCAAAGACAAAATGCCATTTGAAAGGAGCTGGGGTGTTTCCATTCGAAACTGGCTGCAGGCAATTCCTCCTGCCTGAGCTCCAGCTCCTGCTGTGGAAATGCTCCGTCTTATTTATGTCACGGTGATGGTGTTTAAATTGGGCCTGGATTGTTTTGCAGAGTCAGAGAACAGATGAGTCACACAGAAGCTCTATACAGAACCGACAGCATTTCGACGGACAGGGCCAACAGTAAACCCTACAGCTCGTCTACGTGAGAATGCATGTTTCCACGGCACCCATCATGCTATGAATCAGGTATTGATTTTCATTTTTCCCCCGCTGCTGATCCAAACCCTGTAATGTAGGTACCTTTGGTGTTCCAGTGGTCCCAGATGTATAGAGGACGTAGAGAGGGTGGTTGGAGGGAACAGAAACACAGTCATGCGGCTGAGCTGTAGCCATCTCCTCCTCCCAGTCCAGACTTAACTCCGGACTCATTGATACTTTCTCCTGAAAACACAAAGACAAATTAGGAATTCTGATTAAACTGCTATAACAAAGGAAACGGTTAAAAGTAGTACAGCTCAAAATGGCCATAATAAATATCTCTGGTGGTGCATATGAGTTTGTTTCTGATCAAGTGCTTTGACTCAGGTGGTCAGATTTGCAGTTTTCAAGTCACGAGTCACAAACTCACCCCTAGCTGTTTGCTTTACAAGTGACTGGGGGATATAAATTCTCCCTTCAAGTTGAATGAATATATATTTTATGTAGTGACGTTTTTTTTCTAACTCCCATCAGTCATTACAATCTCTTGAAGTCGCCAGCTGAGGTCACTTCAGGTCACAGATTAATGCCCTGTACATCTCTGACATCTGTCTCATTTAGAACGTTTGTGAATCTCTTTGATATTTTCATTTCATTAACATTTAAAATCATCCCATGAGGCTGAAGAAAAGACCTGCATGCGTCTGTCTTAGCAAGAGAGCAAACTCCAGAATTTGACATCATTCAATATAACAGACTCTTCAGGCAGAGGACAGAGCAGCCCATAATACCTCCAGCGCTCTGCAATGCATTGCTTTTTACTCACTTTCCTCAAAGCCAAGCCGGAGTCAAAGTTGGCTGATTTCACAAGGCTTTCATGTTGGAAGCCGTGTTCACAGAACCACAACCTCTTGCTTGCTGAATGCAGTAATTGATAATGCAGCTGCAGAGAGGTTCGAGTTCAGTGAATGTACTGTGAAAACCAAGTCTCTGCGTTCACTGATAATAGACCTATGTCCACCATCTCCCAAAAAAGTCTCATAAATCACCGATCATTCCCTCTTGTACTTAATTTATTAATTCATTTAAGAACACAAAAAAGCCACACAGAGAGATACATGCCGTAACTGATAGGTCAGGAAACAGATTTGAAATGACAGACTGCAACACGGTGCAATCAGTATTAAGACTCAATTCCCCAACCCCAAAACTCAATGCTTTTCTTTTCTGACAGCGTGAAAGTGTAGAAAATGTCAGCTTGCTGTCGCTACGTTAATGCATATTTGGGTGTTGTATAATCATTCGACACAGCTTTGCCAGAATCCAGACTGGATCTGTGCCAGGCTGCTTATGATGGGCTGCAACCTCCATCCCTCAGCTGCAAACGTACTACACACATTTGTTTTCGCTCTCTCTCCTCTACTTGAACCAGCAATACTTAATTTTATCTTTCGGGTCGGTGGCAGGATTTATAAAACCCTCTTTTCATACACATTTGGCCAATTCTAGGCAACAATTCTCTTAAATGTTATGTTTTATTAGTTTAAAAACTGCAAACCCTAGCCTTGTAGGGCTGCAAGTAATGATTATTTCCATTATAGATTAATCTGCCAATTAATCATTTAGTTTATAAATCAAAAAAAATTTACATTTGCTCATCACAATTTCCCCAGAGGCAAAGTGGCATCTTAAAATTACTTATTTTGTCCAACCAACAGTTCAAAACCTTAAAGTCTTTATTAACTGTCATAAATGACAAAGAAAAGCAGCAAATCCTCACATTTAAAAAGCTGGAATGTCGACATTTTTGCTAAAAAAAAAAGACTTATGATTAAGAAATTATCAGCATAGTAATTAAGTTTATTTAATTTGATGGACAAAAATTATTTGACTAATTGTTTCAGCTCTATATGCTTGGGAAAACCTTCTCCCAACAGCAGCTATATCGTGACTCAACTGATCAGGTTTATGGCTGCCATATTAGATATACATCTACATTCAGTCACATAACCATCCGGTTCAGAAACAACAAACATTAAGTGGGCATCAAGTGTTATGATGCTTTGTGCTTCTTACCATGTTAGGCCTGTTGTAGATGAGGACTTTAGAGGGCCTGTGAGAGCTCAGCTCCAAGGCCTTCTCCACCAGAGGGATGTACTCTACTCTCCTGCCTGGCTCCAGACCAAATGAGGCTGTAACCATCAGCTTGGGCTGAGAAACAGATATCAGGTGAGAATCTGATTGAGTTAAAATGTCAACGTACAGCATCATGACATGATTCTGTCTCTGTATTAGAAACAGAAGATAGTGCTCCGCCATACTTGACTTGAGGATTTGTCTTGTTGCATGTTTAACAGGATATCAGTGTGAGTGTGTTGCCTGCAGAAGCACTCCAGTGTGTGGTGAAATTCAGTTCACATAAGCCTTATTAACATGCATGGGATAATGATTCTATAGTAAACAGATGGCTTAAAGCACACCTGAGGTTTTCCTAGAGACAGGAGTAAGTCCTGTAACTTTTTTGATCTCAAAATTTATGCACATACACCACAATTTTGGCCCCTGAATGGGACACAGTCAGTCGTGGTTAGCTCATTTTCTGCTAGTGGCCATTATAAAAAGGCATTGCAATGTCTACAAGAATGCTAAACAAGGATCATCACTTGCCTCTTGTCTGTATTTTCTATGAAAAGAGTGGCCTTGTTCATACTCTATGTAGATCCTACCAACTACTCATCTGAAAAAAACTAATTAAAGAGTTTAAGCAGCAGTAAAAGTAGCTGTTGGCAATACGTAAGGATACTGTTTTTAAATTCGGATTTATACATTTGTATTCACTTAACAGATCATTATGTTCAGAAACATTCCCTGTCAATAATATCAGGTCCATTCATTCTTCCTTTGGCGTTAACATCATTCTTGAGTGTATGGTTGCAAAGAGAAAAAGGCAAGCCAAGTGCTTTCCACTGTGAATGATTCATTTTGAGCTTAGTGAGACAAAGAAGCCTCAGGCACCTCTGGTTCTCAGTGTTTCAGATATTTTGCAGGATGAATGGTGCACACTACTAACTCCGCATTAAAATTTGAATAGGAAAATGAGCTGTTGCAGCTTTATTATCGCACATAGTACATAAAAAGAACACAGAGTCATCACATCTGCCTGCGCTTAGTTTATAATAAGTGGCCAGAGTACTGAAGAGCGACACTTAGTTAATAAATATCATGAAGTCCTGGTGTCATGGCTCAAGAAAATACCAATCTTAACCACAAGGTGAAAAACAAGATTTTCTAACCTTAGCATGATTGATGCGGACAGAAAGCTCTTTTGAGGCGAAGCCACCAAAGATGAGGCTGTGCGGGGCACCGATCCGTGCACAGGCCAACATGGTGAACATGGCCTGCGGCACCATGGGCATGTAGATGACTACCAGGTCTCCTTTCCGTACCCCATTCTTCACAAAGACTCCTGCTAGCCTGGACACCTAGACAAGGTTACAGAGGACACGATGGGACACCATCATGCATTTTGGCTAAATTCACTGTGCACTCTTTCAAATGTCGACATATATCAATTTTAGACAATTGTTCATGACGACTGTAACCTAGTGATGACAAAAAGACACTATGCGTCTGGGAGTTTTCTGTGCATGGTCTTTGGATTATTAATGTGAAAGAATGAGTGAATTTACTTTTGTTAAACTCAATTACAGATGCCCTTCAACTGGACATAATGTGACAAATTAAAACACTCAATATCTTAATAAATTATATAAAATTGAAGTGTTTGCTTTTTTTTTTTGCTTCAGTGATAAAAACTAGTAAAAGCTATATTAACTACCCAAATGTCAACAGAATTAATTAAAACTGTTGTTTTCCGTTATTGTGTTTTGCTGTCATGCTGAAGTTGGCTCAATCCAGCTGCTTTGGCAGAAAAACTTGGCCAGCTGTCTCAGTCGAAGGATGAAAAACATATTTATTGTCACGGCAACACTGAAAAATTCCAATTTCAGTTCTCAAAATCCAACCAGAGGTTGTTTGCATGCCTCACAATCCATTCTGGCTTTTACGAAGAGACTAATCCAGCTCTTTGTGCTGTTCAGTTCTGTGACTTTAAAAATACTATTCACCTGGTCCTGAAGTTCCCTGAAAGAGATGGTCTGTTTAGTGCCAGTCACTGGGCTGTCATAAATGATGGCAGGCTGCTCTCCACGGCCGCTCTCCACATGACGATCCACAGCATTGTAGCACATGTTCAACTTCCCTCCAACAAACCTGACATAAGCAAACAAACAATCAACCAACAAACGACAACAATGTCCAAAGATCACATATAAACAACATGTGCACACATACTGTACTTAGCTAAATATACAACTAAAAAGAAATTTTAGATGGACAAAATACATCATATGCCACCTCCTCTGTTTTTGGCTGCTACAATAAACAAACTAAAGGACATTTTCATTTTAATAATGTTCCAAAGAACATCAGGCAATAACTAAAAACTAAGCTTGGAAACATCCTATTTGGACATCAAATGTACTGACTTCTCAGTTAGTTTCAAGTGATTCTTGGTAACGTTTGAGAAACTGTAAAGTTATGGGTGGACCCAGTTTGTGCCTTTGAACGTTACAGGACTGTGGCGCTGTTACTTAGCATTAGCCGATTAGCTAGCGTTAGCTGATAAGTTGACACACTTTGAACAAGCAGCAAGCCAATTAACTTACGACTTCTTAAGAAATTTTACACATTGGTTGAGACACCCAACCCCAGGTGGAAGAATAAAGTCTTAATTTTAACCACATAAAAAGTTGCGAAGCTTTGGTTTAACCAAACTTTTGACTCTCCAAGCCAAACAAAGCTAGCAGCCGGAAGTGCCATCGTGCTGTGATCCTTGTTTGTCTTGCACGACTCACCAAAATGTATGTTTTATTCATTATCAAGGTCACTTATACACATTAATCGCATTCAAAAAAAAATTATTTTCATATTTTCAATTAACATTTTTTCTAATAAACAAATAAAATGCTCTTCAACTAAAAATGAACCAAATCGATCAACCGTGGTTTGAGCAATTCAGTTGATGGTTTTATTGTTAAAATGTTAGCATTTGAGGATCATAATATCATTTCGAAAATGTTTTAAGGTCTTATTTTATTTTCACAAACTTTCCAGGACGTCAAATGTCATGTTGAGAATTACCGACATGGACTGTCTTTAAGGAGACAGGTTGTTTACAGGGTTTCCCAACACACTTGGCACGAGGAGGTGTTGCACTGGGCACAACGTGTTCATCTGCGTTTTTCGCTTGTAACCTACCAGTTTGGAAACACCGGGTCCTCAACGTGCAACGTTTTCCTCCACGGCTGAAACCAGTTTATATCCTCTCCCACCTCACCCCAGAAGCTCTCGGGGTTGTCCCTCGCTGCGGCGAAGGCTCGTCTGTACGCAGCGTCGGACGCGTAGTTTCTGCAGCCCTGCAGGGCGAGACGCTTCTTGAAGTCTGCAGACGCGTGCGACACCGCTGCTCCTGCATCGCCACGTTGTTGTGCAGCTGAAACAGTCCAAAGTTTCCTCCCGAGCGTCCTGTTGCGCCGAACAGGGGCGCAGTGATTCAGGCGCACTATTTGTCTCGCGTGGAGGTGCATTACTGTACTTATTTTAAAAGGTAAACTTTCACGCGTTTCTCCTTCTTCCGGTGTTTTCCTGCAGGTCAGGGATCCACTTCAACTATCACACCGTGAGCGACGTCGTCTGGGGCGGAGGGAGAAAGGCCTCCAACAACAGAAAGCCTTTACAATCCCCCTCAAGGAAGGCGAACTATGAACTGGATGCAGTTGATGCAGGAGGAGCTTTGGGACACACTCACAACGGTTACACAACACATAAACGGGTCTTAGTGCAAACAGTTCTGTAAACTAGCCAACACAATTTATTTAAAAAAAATATGTGACACATTTTGAAAGAGGCTGGACAAATAAAAAACCGTGGGGTTCTGCATACAACCTGGGATCATAATAGCAGTTTTTAGCCCCACAAAATCCCCAAGAGATCCGTAAGAAATAACTATTTAGCCTACAGCATGTCTTTTATCACGTAAACAAAAAGAAGTCGTTGATACAAACTTGTGAACAGTTTGAAATTCTTTCCCACAAATCTGTGTCTACTGGCAATAAAGGTCCTCAGGGTGGCATCAATAAACCCCTCTCCTGTTAAGAATGCAAATAGCACTGACCAGGGAATGCGTTCAGGAGCTTTTTTCAGGATATTTATGGACATAATTGGGCATTGAGTCAGATTTCTTGCGAAGCTGAGTCACTTGTTCTGGTCTCATGACAACAGCCGCTTGTGCAACCACCACACGGGCCGCCACAGCCCTGCGTCCTCTCGGATTGTGCTGCGTACATCATCCAAGCTGCTGGTAAATACCCATAATCCAGCTGACCCCCTTGGATGTGACCCCTGCACACTGGTGCCCCTGGTTGAGTAACTCGTCCATCGGATATTTAAGGTCAGTTTCTATTTCTACACGCAGAGCAGTGTTTTCCATTAGGCAGCACACAAGTCTTTACTTTTAGTATAGATTTTTAAATGATTTGATAGTTTATAAGGCACAGCATGATCTGGCTCCAGACTACCTCTCAGAAATGCTTGTGGGTTGTGAACCGGGAAGGCCCCTCAGATCCTCCAGTTCCTCTCTTTGAGCTGTTCCACAAAGTAGAACAAAAACGTTTGGCGATGCTGCCTTCAGCCTGACGCTCCGAGCCGTCCAGAGGATCTGAGAGGAGCTGGAAATACTGAGCTTGTTCAACTTAAAATAAAAACCATCTACTTGGTGTGGCTTTAATGTAGTGTGTTATAATTCTATGGTTTTATTATTTATGGCTATTTTACTTATCATCATTATTATTTTATTAAATTTCTATTTTTTTATCCTCGTTTATTGCTGATTGCTTATTTCATTCTATTTGATTATTTTTACATTTTCTCTTTATTTTTTGTAGTATTCTATTCTATTTATATTTGTATTATTATTATAATATCTTTTCTGCTTATCTGCTTGTTTTGGTGTGCATTACTCGATGATGTCCATTTGAACTTATGTTTTGTCAATCGCTTGTAAAGCACTTTAAATTGCATTTGATTTGTTTGAAGTCCGCTATACAAATAAACTTTGATTGATTGATTGATTGATTGATTGATATTCTGAATTATTAATGAAGGTCTTCTTAAACCCACCACACCCCAGTCTTGTCTTGTGGCTTGTCTGTGCTTGTTCTTGTAATATCGATTCAGGTTTCATCCCATTTCAACAGAGCATGTAAGTTACAATCTATATTCATGTATAACTATAATCAAACTTTGACAGGGACAGGACGCCGCCTCCCTCCTCGCATGCCGTAATTTGTCCGTCCAAAAGGTCTCGCTAAATCACTGCTCCCCCCTCAGACGCTGCCGTAACTCTTTCTATAACGGTGCAGATGCTATTAGCAGAACATGTATCATTCTTGCACTCTCTAGGACCGGACGTGCACTGAGAAAGCAATAACTGATGGCTTGCTTGAAAAAGCCAATCAGACCTAAACTGGAGTCCAGGATGGCTCATTATGGCCCCTCCATCTTCTCTGATCTGATGTGATGAGTGTGAATCTTTTGAAGCAGAAATCAGTCGGTGGCCCTTCCCCTTCAGAAACAGTTCATTTGATTCATAATCAAATTAGTTGGAAGATAATGATTGCCGTTTAACATTTTGAATGGGTTTTAGAAGAGCAGTTGGCGAAGAGGCTCGTGAATGATTATTCATAGTTTAAAAGAACTATGATACATCGTTACAGATTGTCACAGCTAAGTGAATCTGTCTTAAGAATTGCCCAAAACTGAACACAAAATACTGGAGACACTATTTCATGAAGTACACCGGTGATGTAAGTCCAGGTAAAAGCTATTATCGTTGTTGATTGGTCCCTTATTCAAAGCCAGTGAAAGCAGGAGAGTGGGATAAAAAGAGGTTGATAGTTACAAGAAAGATTTTAAAGGTTATTCACATTTGTAAGGCTGTATATAAATTGATGTCTTAATATTTTTTACTATCAGCCGAAGACGAACAAGATACTCCTATTAGGCATGAGATTAAATCACTCAGGAGCCGGTGGATGCAACAAAGCGTTCATTGCCAATATTTTACGCCATGTATTATTACCATTTAACATAGTGAATGGATGCTGTTTCCCCTAAGGGGGCTTTAGTAGCCTAACAGTTAGAAGAAAGTTTTGTTAAAGGTTAAAATCCCGTGGCAAAAACATGATATGTGAAAATCAGTGTAGCAGGTTTTCTGTTTTGTAGCCCTCCAGGTGCCAGTGAGCAAGACATTTAATCCCAAAGTTGCTCCAGTTACAAACAATAAAAGTCAGAAATGAGAAATGAGACAACATCTTCATGGATCAACTTCCCTTCGTTGTTCCTGTAAAGAACATTGTATATTACTTATGTCAACTTGTTAGAAAATAAATACTATTTCAAAGATGTGCATCAGTATACCGCCCACATATTTAGATAATGATCTACGCTCATTATCTGTCAGCAGCGGCCTGATGGAGCTCGGTAATAAACAACAGAGCAGCTGTGTGTAAACAGCCTTTCACATTATGCAGGAAATACATTAAATGAAATAAACACATTATTTTAGAGATGTTATCAGGTCACCAGGAAATGTTCATCTATTTTTCCCAGCGCGACAAGCTGTCTAATGCTGCGCAGGGATTAGAACATTTATTACCAGGATGTGGACCTATGTGTTCATTTAGTGAATAAACTCTGCTCTCCTTCAGTGCAGAATTACAACAAAGTAATTATAGCATCCCACAGTGCCAATCAGAGGTATCCAATGTATTGCAGGTTTTAAAGGCAACCAGCAGAGACTCTTGAACTTGACGTTTTTACACTTTTTTGTATGGACTGAACAACAATAACATGTTAATTTGTGTGTTTCTGAGATGCTAGTAGGTGGATTTTGTTACCTTTGGACAGAGCTAGGATAGCTGTCTCCTTCTGTTTCCAGTCTTTATGCTAAGCTAAGCTAACTGCCTGCTGGTTGTTTCTTCAGACATACCATAAAGACATGAGAGCTTTATATCTAACTCTCGGCAAATAAGGGCGAATAAGCATGTTTCCCAAAATGTTGAATTATTCCTTTAATGACAGAACTTGTTGAATGTATTGTGGCCTACAGGCGCTCCGACACTGACCAATGTTATGAGCTTTAATCTGAGAATCAAACACACTTCAGTCTCGTCGTCTGTGTTTGTCCTGCACGTCCTCTTGCATCTCCTTTAGTGGGGACTCGAGACCTTTCAGAAATCAATTCACTTGCAGTTAAAGGGCTTTAAGAGCACTGCAGTGTAATCCCACCTCTTAAAAACTGTATTCCAGCCCATATGGATGGGAGCCTGTAATCTCCCTGTGCCCTCTTTCCGTGCGCTCTCTAAGCCCTCGCCATCTCTATCCGTCCGCCCAGCGCACCACTTACCACCAGTTTACATCTGCATGCATCTGGGTGGGACCGTGGGCAGCTGCAATTCACCAGCACATATGGACTGTGTGATTAGGTTTGGTAACAGTTTCAATCAAAAACAGAGCAGATTATGATGACAAAATATTCCCTGAAATGCTTAAAGATGATGGAAATTGAATCTAACTGAAATCAGCTAAGGTACATCGATTTCTATATTTTTACAAATTTCATTCTTGGACTTCTTCCCCAGCAGCCAATTTGAAGTGAAGTGAGGTTAGGAGTGAGGTAATTGCTTCCCAGATGGACATAGTGGATTTCCTTTTATGCATGCAAGATAAATGAGATTCAACTGATTTTGCTGTGCACATGGAAGCATAACTACTGGTGTTTGCCTCAGGTGTGTGTTCATGTTTACTGCTTGCATTTGTCATGGTGAAGTCATGGTTTGTGAGCCACATCACATCATGCTGCCTAAACAACCACCACCGCCACCACCCATTTGGTGGATTTGCTACTTGTTTTTGTTGAGCACTGCTTCTGTCAAGTTTAATGACTGGCCGTGTATGAAATACGCCACAGCAGAAAGCACCATTAGGCAGCAGATCTACTGTACATGAAGAGAGTCAGTGGTTTGGCTCCGTTCTGTGGTAGCACATAAACACGAGGATTAATCCTTAAGCCCTCCAACAAAGGTTCACTACCATCATTCACTCCTTATCAGGCTGCATGCAGTGCGTGTAGTCAAGACAGGAGATAACAGGCGGCGCGGCTCAGCGGTTCACGATAACCCTTAATGGCAAGGGTGGCAGTCACCTGATCTCTGAAGAGCAATGGATGAATGGATCACACATGGCTAAGCATTCACACATGCAGGAAACTCACATGTGCATGATGCAAACCAGGGCCACTAGTTGAGCTCTGTGAATGGAGAAGCCGCGTGTTGCAGAAATAATTGTAACAATGACTGATGACCAGTCAGGAATCATTTATTGCTCATCAGTTACATGCAGTAAATTAGAGAGAACAGCTGCTCTGAATGCTGCTCTGATTTATGAGATATGGAAGTATCTGATCCACATACTTGTGGGAGATTTTTATCTGGGGCTGTTTTTCATGTTGTTTTTCTTTCATCCGCCTCTTAATTCCATTTAAGGGAAGTCTTAATCCCACGTCATACAGTATGGGAAAGGTCATCTCCTGTTTCAACATGACAATACCCTCGTGCACAAAGCAAGCTCCATAATGAAAGGGTTTTCACAGTTTAGCGTGGAAGAACTGGACTGGCCTGTTCTGATCTAAACCCCATCCGGCACCTTTGGGATGGACAGGAACAGCAAGAGTAAACCAGCCATGTTCCAAAGTCTAATGCAAAGCCTGAATATTAACGCCCATGATCTTGAAATGATGTCCAGCAAACACATATACACAGCAAAACGTAACTGTGTGGGTGTCCACATACTTTTGGCCATGTAGTGTGCTGGTCATAAATCTGTGCAACTGAAATGTTATTCCTTTTAACAAGCAATTTAATAAAGTGATAAGTGTGTTGTTTTTATTTTTATCTTCTTTGTTTGTTTGTTTTTAGTGATGGATATGTATGTTGTTTTAGAGAGTGTGTTTGTGTGTGTGTGTGTGTGTGTGTGCAAAGCTGCTGTTCCTGTGCAAACTACGCCAGGTGACGAGATATTATGATGGAGGTAGAATAATCCCTCTCCCAACCACTCCCAACCACTCTCTCTCTCTCTCTCTCTCTCTCTCTCTCCCTCTCTCTCTCTCCCTCTCTCCCTCTCTCTCTCTCTCTCTCTCTCTCTCTCTCTCTCTCTCTCTCCCTCTCTCTCTCTCTCTCTGTGATGCTGCAGCTCCTGTAGTCTCTCCCAGTCTCCAGTAAACAGCAGTCATGGCGACAGTGGTCCAACCGCTCTCTCTGGATCGAGGTAAGGCGCTCGGAGCTTTGCGATGTGTGGCGATATGTGTTTTTTTTTCCACCCCGGGTTTTTGAAAACTCCGGCAAGGAACTGGCAACCCCGGGTAGATCCAGGTGTTTGTGCCCGACCCGGAGTGTCTTTGCGGGCTCTTTATTCCGAGGCGATTTGAGCTCTCGCTGTTCTGAACAGCAGCGTCCAGCCTGTCCGCTCCGTGAGTGCATTTTGCAGAAGGGAGCGCTTGTTTCCTCCGTTGAATTATTGCGGGGTCTTCGTGGGCACATTCATGAATGCACCGTCATTTCTTTGACAAACGGACACCCTTACACCGCGTACAGTGCGTTTCGTTTATTCCCATGATTATTATGTAACCTCCTCGGTGATATTATCCCGTTACAGCTCGGTATTTCTGCTCAGCCACCGGAGCGCTTTGCCACGGAAATCTACTTTTGTTAGATAGGAGACAACTTTTGTATTTGAATTGAGCAGGTGCAAGAGAGGCAGGTTGGTACCTTCATAGAAAATATGAACAGGACGCAGTTGTCTTTTTATTTTTATTTTTTTATTTTTTTACAGTATGCAAGAAAATTGCAATTAAAGGCTAATGGTACGTTGTGATGCCTGGTATTACCCAGCTCTGCTAATGCACCGCATGTGGTGTTTACTAGTGTATGTAATTGTAGACCATGTGACTTAAACACATATCTGTGCGCCCCTCTGACCTCATTCATATGATAGTAAATACTCCAGGATGACATGTTTCATTTGCCTCCACTGAGAGATTGTATGTGCCTGTTTATATATCTACGCTTCAGAAGCACAGGCTAACTTTACACCTCTATACGTTCTTGTTAAAAGGGTCTTTTGTTAGATTACAACTGAATCATTCCCAAGCAGACTAAATACATATCCACTGGTGAAATGTAATATTGCACAAGTCTTACATAGGAAATGGATGATGTCAAATATAGAGAAAGGTGACACCTTAGCTATTTCCTCTGTGCCAAGTAAAGCAAGCATCGGCTCCCTTCCAAGCCACAGGAGGTGACTATAAATACACTTTATCAGGTGGGAGCGTAAAATATTATGCAGGAATTAGTCTGAATGGTGTCACTTGTCATGTCATGTGGAATCTGAACAATTAGCCACAATTGATCATTTTCTGCTATAAGGAATTAGATGTTTGTCCATGTGCTCAATTGCAATTTGTTCTTTACTAATGCTAAATGCTTGTGGGCAGTCAAGCTTTCCTGATACACAAACTGCTGGGTGCAGAAGTGCTTTACCATGCAGACTTAATGAAATGAGTATAAGATTGCACCAGGCAAACCGATAAACAACACAACCCACGCTTTTTCAACCCACCACTCATCCTATAGAATTGTATAGGGGCTTGGTTGTTCTGATAAACAGGCTTTCAAACACTGAGGATAAGATAAATGTCTTCCATCTTGGTAAAATGTCAGCATTCAGTCTTATCTGATCTTAGTCCTTTGTGGTTCAGACGTGACCTCAGCCTGTATACAGAGGGACTGATCCATACTCACATGCTGTGGCGTGAATAGGACCAGCCGGCGGCTGGCAGCTGTAAAGGCACAAGCAGTTGTAATGATAGTTTCACACAGAAGCCGTCAGAGAGAGAGGCAACATCACATGCTCTTTTTTTTCAGCTGCTGCCACTTTCGAGAAAACACTATAATTGCCAATGAAAAGGTAGTCTCGTCGCGTGTTGGGACTCGGCTTTGGCTGCTGAATTGCTGAGTGTGTCAAACACGCTGGGAGGAAACCGACAGAGACTTTCATTTCCAGAGCTCCCAGTTGGCTTGTTGGGTCACAGCAGGATGAAAAGGTCTTACATCAGTGGTCTTCCTGTTATTGTCAGAGGAAATGACTGTGACAAGTAAACACCAGCACCCAATCAAGAACAATGGATTTGTACCTCACTGAATGATTTATAAATCCAGTCTGCATTCTCCGTAGAGCTGGCATTTAACTAGGCAAGTCTCAGAGATGACAGCCTTTTATATAGGAAATAATGAGCGCAGAGATCATCTCAGTTGGAGCTGTTCAAGGAGTTTTGTCAGAAACTTATAGAGAACAAGTGACACTAGTTTTGGTACAGACCCCGATGCCAAATATAATTTGTGTGCATTACTATAAACTGTGAACAAAACAAAACTCTAAAGCTAGCTGTAGAGCTGTGCTGTGAGTTAAATACTAACTGCAACATGCATCAGGCTCTCAATGAAAATGCTAACATGCTGATGTTAAGCAGGTTTAAAGTTCACCATCTTAGTTTAGTGTGTTAGCGTGCTAATCTAATGCAGCTGCGGTGCAAGGGAATGACATTAGTTTTGCAGCTTTTTGCTCAAAAATCAAATTTTAGGATAAACTGCTATTTCAATTTGATAATGGTGCTAGAAAAGTTAAGGGATCACAAAAATGATTATACAGCTTTCTGAGGGGGACATGAATGGGTGTACCAAATTTCATGGCAACCCATCTATAGAACCACACCGCTAGCATGGCTAAAACAGCAATATCGGAGAAATTAGCCTCCCTAAAGGAGAATTGACTCGACTGTGAAAAAATTGCATGACATATATTAGCAGCTAATGTATATTAAGACTGAGCCTGTATATCTACATCCCATAATTGAAGAACTACTGTGCGTGTCTGTGTGATTGAAAGAAGTAAAGTGTTATCTTGACTTAATCGACAGTACTTTTCCCAGAATGACCTTTGTTAACAGCTGCAAACTTGTTGCCTTCAGCTGTTGGTTACACAAGTAGAAAGAGAGAGCGATGGCCTGGTGTTACCTTAGGAAGGGCATTAGAGCAATAGATTTTCAATTTGAGTAAAGGTGAGTTGTGCTCGTTACACAGAATGCAACATCTTGTAGCTGCATCACATTCTTGTCTATAAAGGCGAGTTTCTCTGTTGAGAAAGCGGTTTCTCTACAGTGCAGTCCTCCCTGTGAGGCTGTTGAACATCTCCAACATAGCAACTCTAGAAAAAAGCCAAGTAGGACACGGTTTGGGTAAGTAAATTATTTCTGTCCAGTTTATAGCCTCCTGTCTTAATAGACTTAAAGGAACAACTGCAGCACTCTCCTGTCCGAGTCCATGTTTTTCCTCTGAGAGATCATTGCAAGTTCACTGATTTGAGGCCAGACCATATTCCCATCACATGCTCTCAGTCCACTCCAGCGATTTGAGGGATTAGAGAGCTGCTGACAAGCTGACGTCAGTCATCGCTGGTTAAATCTCGACCCACCTCCTTTTAATAGAGAAATATAGGTTCTTAGAGTAACTGTCCTGGAGGGACACTGTACAGAAATTAGGGAGGACGAAGAAGACAATAAGTGCAATGTTTTCTCTGCTGTCACCACAGGCTCCTGCAGGAGCCATTAGCCCTCAAGGATTGATTTATTTGCCGCACTTCAAGGGGCTCGTCGCAGTAGGGCAAATTAGAGCTAATTCTCTTGGCATGGCAACAGGAGTTGTTTGGTAAAACACTATCGTCCCCTTTTGCTCATTCCTGGTGTGATTATTTTGGTTTTTATAGTTGGAATAAGCAGCAGAGTTGCCAACAGCACCAAGGACACCCGGGTCAAAGTGGCGGTGGCAGATGGCAAGGCCTTTTCAGGACATTTTCATTCTAGCATGCATGGCAACCAGATAGCATCTCTCAGGGAACAAAGGTAGGAGTGGATTCAGAGAAAGGTCATTTAAGCCTTTTCTGCCATCTGCTGAGGAAAGTGACATTTCAATCAATAATCAAAGTCAGAATTTAAAAAGAGGATCATGAGATTTCAGATTCATCCACGACAGCATAGTTTAATGAGCTCCGCCTCTGATGTGGACGCCTTTATTTACATGGCTGCAGTTTTGTCAAAATGACACTTTTAAGTACTGAAAATGAATTATACTCAGTTCTGCCACTATTATAAATTGAGTAATTATACCAGAAGACTGGAGCGCTGCCCGCTGCAAACATGTCCCCACAACAATGTTGTGGAGCCGCTGAAGCCTTCATTACGTGTCACTGTGGTTTTGTTCAGCTCTGTGTCTTTTCTCTAATCAGCCAATGATGAGGATGACCTTTTCCAGTCACAGCCTGATGGTGGAGGAGCTCGGGGAAATGAGTTTCAATGCCAGCTACCTCCATTGTATACCACATTTATTGCATTTTTTCCTTTGTATTTTTATTATTCCCTTCTGTCTGTGTGTGCTGGTTATGAGTGTGTGATGAGGTAAGCGTAGGTCTCTGTGTGATAAATTACATAATGTATCGTGCATCATCGTGGTTGTTTTGTTCAATATGTGAGCTGTTATCTAAAATAGCCTTCTACAGCCACCAGAGAAGTGCAGAGACAGGGTCACTTGTTGCATTCAGTCCAACGTGTCCTGTAACTGCATTATATTCTGATGTGTTTGTGCCAGTGTAAGTGGAGTAGTATTTTTAATCTCACTGTTGGTAAAATCAGGAATTAGAAAGGCTGGAGGTTTTGCTTGCAGCTTCATCTTTTGCCCCTACTACTCCTCTCTCCTTGTCTTTGCCAGGTGTAAACGTGTAGTGATCTTTTCACAGAAAGCCAAGTTGTTGAGGGCCATTAACATTGAATGCTGTTTCCCGTTAACTCGCCTGTGTTCTAACGCTGCCTTCAAATTGATGTCACCAGGTCGTATTTTCTACATGGGAAGTCAAGTACAATGTGTTTGTATGTACTGAAGTGATTAAAGTCTTATTAACACTGTTGCCAGGCGACCAACAACAGAAATGGACGTTGTCTTGTTCCTTTTCGAAGATGATTAATGGTGCATTTCAACATCATTAGACAACTAAAACAACAACAAAAAAGAAAATTGCAATGTACATCTTTACGGAGGAACCCAGAATCAGACATTTTTCAATCACTTCCCACTCTTCTTGCAAACACAATAAACACAATCCCACCTAAAGAGGCCATAAGGCCTCCGCCCTTCATACATTCATTCAGGACCTTGCAGTTTGATGTGAAAAGGAAAAGGAATATTGCATGAAAAGTCTTTGTATTTTAATTCTGTTTGAAGCACCCCTTGAAGTGATGGTGTGAGAAAATAAAAGTGGAGGGAAGAGTCAGCAGTCAAATCTCTTGGGCTTAGTTAACAGAAGCACCAGACTTTAATGCTACATTTAAAATAGTTTTTTGGAGACCGAGTAATGATGATATTGTGATTCCATCATCAACACACAATGGAAACTATTGTAACTAATACTTAAGTATAAGTGAAGTCTTGACAGTCATGTAATTAAAAAACTTGCATTAAACTTAGCTAATGTAATCATTAAGTATCACTAATGAGAATGCCCTCAACCCAAGTATAGCAGAGGGAAATTAACTGCTGACAGGATCTCTGCTGGTGTCATCGCTCTGCTTAATATGGCAGCGCTGAATTACACTTTAACTGTATCTTGGTACGTGCACACGCGTTATTTTGACTAGCTTTTTCTGGCAGACAATGAAAGAGAAAGATCCTTTTTTCTTGTCTCAAGACAAGCAGGAGGGAACAAGAAGGCTGGAATGCTACGACCGAGTTACACACCAGATTGGTCTGGTGAGGAAGTGACAGACAGGGGCAGGTATATATCTATACATAGGGGTACATGAGCGCATTAGGGAACAGCTGCGCACCTGTGTGTGGTGATCAGGTGATGAGGAGAGTGCTCACGCCAACTGCAGGACTGGAATGGAATAACAGACTCTGGACTGATGTGAGAATAAGTTGCTCTCAGATAAAAGACAGAGGTGAAAGGGGCATAATCAATATAATTATATTAACTATGGATCAAATGACTACATGTGTGTGAAATATGTCAAACCCACAGAGAATTAACACCGGACTTTAAGCTCCCCTCACCTCTTTGGAGCATTTAAATATTTCAGCTCATTGTTTTTGGTTTTAGGGCTCACAACCTTTTGATTTCACAGTCGCTGTACGCTACCTGCAGCACCAAACAGCAGGCAGACAAAGTCAGCGGCGAGCCTGTGAACATAGTGGAGCATTTAACAGCTAAAGAGCCAGATATTTCCCTCAGGAGCTGCCGGAGACTGAAAGCAGTGCTGAAAGGAGAGTGAATATTGAGCTTAAATTCATCAGGTGGCCAGAAACACGACTCCAAATGAATGCTAATGCTGCTCACTGTGTGCTAACAAGTTTGGCCATTCTATGAACTTACATAACAACATAATATCTCAGTGTTGTGTTCACAGCTTATTTCCATGGGGCATTAAAAAATCAGTTAATGCAGGTTTAAGTTAAAGCAGAAATTATTGCTGCAATTAGTGCTGGGCAACAAAATCAATGTGAACATATTAACAACAATCTTTTCTATATGACACTATGACAAATGCATGAGAAGTCACATACAGTATGAAATAATAAAATGATGATAACTGATTATATGAGCCACTTCACACATAACCTTGAATCTTTTCTTAGTTTTTATTAAACTCTGCATAAAATCTAATTTCAGACAACAAAGATTTGTGAAGCAATAACATGATGATGATGATGATGAAGTTAAAATAATGCCTTCCAGTTTTTTATATTTTACTGAAGTAAAAGTACAGAAGTAGAAGCAGAGAAACTGGACTCATTATGAGAGAATGACCTCTGTCAGTGTGTTAGGGTCATCATTACTGATCATCTATAACACTGCATTTTTATATGTTTGTATGTAAAACGTTAATGTGTAAAGCAACCAGTAATTATAGTTGTCAAATAAATGTAGCAGAGTAAAAAGCGCTATTCTGTATTTGCCCGTGTGTGTGGAGTAGAAGTATAAAGTGGCATAATATTTACAAGTACAAGTACCTTGATTACAGTGCTTGATGAAGTCAATAGCTTGGGTTATTGTTTATTATTTATTTATGACATATTGTAAAAGTAAATCCAGCTGTGTTCATGCATGCTGTTATCACTTAGCAGAGTTGGAAAGTCATGGGTGGGATCCCATTTCCTGTATTATCCTCCAGCAGAGGTTATTCATAGACTGTGCATATAACAGGCACACCGTGTGGGTGTTGAGGACATACTTGGTGTTATCTTCAGCTATGCTTCGTTTGTTCTGTCAGCCTCTTTTCTCAGCTGAAGGTATAACATGAGATGAGTGTGGTCTTTCACCATGGTTGTGTCAGTGTTATCAGAGTGCACGGGGTCATCCAGGGAGCTTCTCTCTCTCTCTCTCTCTCTCTCTTTCTCACTTCTGGACTATTAGGTAATGTAATATGTCATTTCGCTGCACATCTCATTTCCTGTTACTATGACGCAACTGTGATCCCCTGCAGTCATCTCAGCTGCTTTGTCATGGAGCACAATCAGCCGCCTTCGTTGCCTCTTCCCCTGGGTTTTTACCCGGCGCACAGATCAGTCACACAGCTCATGTGACGTCCCACATTTTACATCGAGCATGCAGAGCAGTGGGTATTGAAGTGCACTCATGGGACAGTTTTGCTTAAATCTGTGTGGTTCATTTGGGTTGCAGGGTAGAACAGAAGACATAAACAAAAGGGATAAGGCTATTATGTGCTAGAAATAATCCAGCAGCCGTGTGCCAGTTTATCAGACCTGTTTTTACACTAAGATGGTCCTGGATTTGTTTACACATTTTCTCACATCGGCATCCCCCGTGTGAATGAAAAACGCGGGACAGCAAAGCAGAAAATCTTCACAGACATATTTTCTGTGTGAGATTAGATATCCCTGGAAGCAGCAAAGGGAACATGTGCCAATACTGTGCCAGCAGACATTTCATTACCTCTGAGCTGCTCAGTGTGATCCAGAGGGCTATATGATTACCACTTATTACCACTCATTTTTTGTGTGGACACCTGCAATTATACTGTCTTCTAATCACGTTTTCTGTGGCCCTGTGCTGTTACAACTGCATCGGGACATGGCATATATTGAGAGGATCAGCGTTACAATATTACAGTTATTACAATAGCTGTCAGTGTGGGCAACATTGGAACATTTAATTGAATTTAAACTGTGCAGCCACTCTGTTTGATGCAAAGCTTATGAAATTTAAAATTGCCCTAATTCAAAGTAGAAAGATTATATCAGGAAATGGGCAGGCATCACGTCTGATCGGGGAGATGAAAGCACCCCCAAAAATGTCTGCAATATCAATCTTTGAAGTGAACTTCCAAACGCCTTGTCAAAGACTTTGATGTGGAGGAAGAAAATGGTGCAAATGGGCATGTGAAAGCAAATAGAGGAGGAAAAAAAGATATCTTTCCCGGATGGCCCTTGACCTCTGTTTAATGAGAAAGAAATGCTAATAAACCTCTTAGACAGATGCCTTTGCTGCTTGGAAGTGTACCAGCTCATTACAAGTTTTTTTTTTATCTTTAGGCATAAGGGGGTAAAAAAACGGACCATTCACCTTCATAGAAAATAATAATATGGTATACTTAGCAGAATATCAGCTCTTTAAAACCCCATATGGTGGACTTTATAATGCTCGTAGTGATCAACCTACAAAGAATAATCACCTGAATCTTCAGCTTCCCTCAGCTTTACGGAGCTTTATAGCGACTTCCAGCTCATTGTTCAGGTGTCTGGTTCGTAAATGTATTATTTTGGTTCGCTCTCGCTGCTCTCATAATCATTTTCAGCTGCAAAGGGAAGCTGTAACCCGTTGTACACTACCTGTTAAGCACCAAACAGTAGACACACACACTTAGCGACTAGCTGGTGAACATAGTGGAGCATTTAGTTGGTAAAGAGCCAGAGACCAAAGAAACAGAGCTAAAAGAGAGGTGGCCAAATGATAATCAACTGAGTGGTAAAGTTGGTTCATAACTACTGGGTTCCTAAATATTCAACTGCTTGCTAATCAGTTGGCCACATGAACTTAAAATGTTATGCCCCCAAGTGGCCAAAACATGAATTATTGCAAATTTAAGTAAATCAGTTAATAGACATCTTTTTCAGTGTTTTTTAGTGTTGGCAGAAGTTAGTTCTTTTATTTAAATGTTGGATTATTATAATGACAAAAAACATGTTTCACATAACCTTAGTTGTATCTAGTCATGCAAATAGTTTCCCCTTTTTTTTGATTTTGAGAGATCTTCCTGTGAGATTTCTGCCTCCGATGTAACTTGTAACACGTTTGTGTTGCTAATAGTATTGAAAACAAATTAAACAGCAACAGAAATCCCCCCAGTTACTCTGGATAATCCACTTTTCACTCCAACTCCACTGAAGAAATAGACCCTGTAAGAAATGTTGACAGCCAGGTCTGTGAATCACCCAGAGTAACTGGGGCACTGGAAAGGAAATGTTGCTGTTACATTTTTTACTTGTCATTTTTCAATGATGTGAGAAGCATAAACAAAATTCCATTTACCTCCATTGTTTTTGGGGTTAGAGACAGAAACTATCTGCAGATACCACGAGAGGCAAGTGAGAAAATGTTTGTTTTCCAAAAAGAAATGTGCAGACATGACAGTTATAGTTAGCATGGTATCTAATTTTATATACACATACCCGTGACCGTTTGATGATGGCTGATTAGGACTCTTCTGATGACTCGCCCCATTGCCAGCTTCCATCTGCCAATACAACTGTCACTGGAGTAGTTCCCGCGAGCCATAACCGGTCTCGATGGGAACTGAAGCTGCAATTTCAAGCAGATCAATATAATCCTCAGCGCTTTATTACAGAGCGCTTGAAATAGAAACCAGCATTGGATTTCTGTGAGGCTTGCTCATTGTCTCCATATGTAGTATGCAGGTGAAATGCAATAAAGGGCTGGATCTCAGTGTGTTTCACATTTCCTTTTTTTGGCCTTGTACACTATTGACACAGTCAGAGCTCGAGACTTCTTCTTTTCTCGTCTCCCACAGGTCTGCAAACAGTAAAAGCTCCCCTGTCTGCTGTATGCTTTATTGAGTTACTCTATATTCCCAGAATTCAATACCAGTGTGTGTGAGTGTGTGTCATGCCTTTACACACAGTTTGTGTTCGTCACTGTGTACTGTGAAAAGAGACACTGGTACAGCCATGTAGTAACATGACTAAAACTAATTAGTCAGTTAATGTTTATTTACTGCTTGTTAGGATGATACATGATATTGTTTTGGTATATATTCTCTTTTACTTTACTGTAGACATAAGGCCCTTGAGACAAACTGTACTTTTCGATTAATCTGTCAGTGTCCCAGTGCCCAAGGTCACTCCTTCAAATGGCTGGTTTTCCTTTTACCAACAGTTTAAAAGAAATATATTCAAAAAGAAATGCAGTAAATCCCCATGTTTGAGAAGCTGGAAATGTTTGCTTGACAAATAGTATCAGCACTATTTGTGATGCTTGATTGCAGTAGAGGAAAACAAGTCGTTTATAGATGTTTATCCCATTTTTCCTGCATACATATGACGTGCGTATGTATGTGTGCATCAAACAGCAGACAAAGTTAGCAACTAGCTGGTGAATATTCAGCAGCTAAAGAAACATATTACCCTCAGAAGTTGGTAGGGAGCAGAAAAGGAGTAAATATTGGACTTATGTGGCCAGAACCAGAACTCCAAATGAATACTAAAGTTGCACGTTCATCATATAAACCTTATGTGTTAATAATATGTCAACATTGTGTTTGCAGCTTGCTGCACTGCCCCCAAGTGGCCAAAAATGATATTAATGCATGTTTAAAGAACTAAATCGTATTTGTCATGTGTAGCTCTACAATTCTTAGTGTTTCTTTCTGTTTTGGACTGTTCTTCTGACAAAACAAGCAATTTGAAGGAACCCCCATATGTCTGGCAACTTTTGATCGACATAAAATGTTTAACTGATTAATCATATAATCAACAGATTTACTGATGATGGAAAGAATCATTAGTTGCAGCCTAACCATGAGGCAACAATACATTTTGGGATGAAACTAGAACACAGCTCCACTGAAAACTGTACCAATCATCTCTCTCTGTGTGGTTACAAGTGGACACAAGCTGAATAAAACATGTTATTGACCTGACAGTCCAAGCCCAGTGATTGAGTACTAAATCACTTCCCTCTCCTTCTATTATGTATCTCTATTTGGCCTGCCAGTTTCAGAGGGCAATAAATTAATCAGCCAAGCTGGCGGACTCATTCATCTCAAGCTAATTATGGGAGGAGAGCTCAGTAGACCCCAGAGTCACAGCTAACATTGAACTTAAGGCTTACGGTTTAGTGTAAATGCTTTGTAATGTCTGCTGGTGGCTACTTTTCCCGGAAAGTTATTCCCTCTCTCCTTTATTCTTATGCAGAGAGCTAGGCCAATGCAAACAATCCGTGGATGGGATTACTATTCTATCTTTCTTGCCCCAGCTGGCCTTGACTGAGTCTATTTCCATTATCCCACCCATCGATTCGCTCCAGCACCTTTCTTGTGGCTGTGCTGTTAATGTAATTGAATGGGACTTTTTTTACCCCCCGTCTCCTCGGCATGAGTACCCACACACATACCCTCACACACAGTCTCTCTCCCTCTTTCTGCCAGATGTTGCCAGGGCTATCGAGCTGCTGGAGAAGCTGCAGGAGTCCGGTGACGTCCCCGGGCACAAGCTTCAGTCTCTGAAGAAGGTCCTTCAGAGTGAGTTCTGCACTGCCATCAGAGAGGTGAGGCGCTGTCATGGGAGGGAACCGCCGGTCCGTGAACACCAACGTGACTCATGTCTTTTTTGTTCTTTTTCTTTATTCTCTTTATTATTATTTTTTGGATGACCTTTCTCAGACTAGTGCTTCTTGCTGTGGTGTTTTTGCAGCCCTCTTCCAATCAATCATTGTGCTCGGCACTGGGATGTTTTTCCCTTGGAGTTGCTCTTTCACCCGTTCAGTCACAGTTGCTCTGTGGTCCATCCCAAGACCTTAATGCTTTTTTTTCTGTTAATTCCAAACAAATCAGGAAAGTAATTAAAGAAATGATATAACATGTTAGGAAAATACTAGGCAGGGTGTTGTCTAGCAAGCATAGGTTAGCTTGAACTTAGTATGCGATTAATATTTGTGAAGTTGCAGTATTTAAGTTAAGTTAAAGTTAGATACAACTCAACCTTAAGCTTTTCTTTATTACTTTCTATCTTGTCGGAATAGCTAGAAAAATGAGACATGAGAGCCTGAGGAAAATGAATTTACATTGGTAGCATATTGTAACAGCTGCTTTGTTTTGTGGTCCTTAAAGTTAAAATAAATGAACGCATTATTCACGTAAATTACAGCCAACTGACTGACTATACAGGTGTTAGCTATCAGCTAGCTAGATGTTAGCTAGAAATAGATGTACGTAGTCCCCTATTACCAAAAGGCTGCACAGGATGAAAACTTTACTTCTGAGAATAGTGAATTTGATTCATAGTATAATTAGCCATGCTGCAAGTAAATGAAGTGGCCAATTTAGTGTTAATGTAAATAAAATTTGCATTTAGTATCGTAGCATTTTGCATTGACTTTACACTTAATTTAGTGATTAGCTGGTGCAAGATGTTGCCATAGCTATGCTAAAAGATGTTAATACAGTGCTCCATGATTTAGCTACACTCTACTTGAAAGGTAACACATCCTGATTTTGTTGTTTTCTTCCAGGTAACTAGTGATGCGTTGAAACTCAACAACAACGGTAAATTGGGAGGAATTATGGCTATAAAAACAAAATCTGAGTGCAACTTTAAGTCACACTTGTGTTACATTAATCAAAAATGATTGCAGCATAATGAAATCGTCAGAGATTATTGCCCTGCCTTATTACTGATGGAGCTGAACATCAAAACTCAGAGGAAACATTATGAGCATTTCATAAACTCAGATATTTGATAAACTTGTTAAACTGAATTCTAATTAAGCAAATCACTGTTTCAGATTGGTTTTGATCACATTTTACTCGGACGGAATAAAAATGTGAATCATTAACAGGAGTTCTTGATTTTCTCCTCTTGGTAAATTTCTCTCATGCACATGCACGCAAACAGCCACCAACTGATCCATCATCTTAACACCATTCATCAGAAGGACGGGGTGCAAAGCAAACAAGGGCACTCACTCTACATGACACCACTACACAGGCTGATAACAACAGATCTTGTATATTTAGTGTCCTGTCTGTTGTGATATGCTGAAGCATGTATTTGTTAAGCAAACGGGAGTCTAAAGAGCAGAGAAACAGATGACAGCTGCCACAATGGCCTCCGTGTTGCAAGTTAATTGTAAACAAAGTGAACGTGTACTCGGGGAGAAGATCAACAGGGAACATTCACAGTATTGTAAATTAAAGGGGCATTCAATTAAATTGTATTGCTTCAGAGCACAAAATAACCATAATGTGTTTTGGAATATCTGTATCAATGACTCAGGTCCAGGTCAAGTGCTGAGATTAGTGGTTTACCAGATGCACATGCAAAATTATAAATGTTTCTATCACCTTCTGTATGTAACTAATGTAATATTTTTAAGAGGTAAAAAAATATCCTCACTTTGATTTAGCGATATATTTTTATACCACCAATTATCTTTGCCATACGCATTTTGGAGGAAACATAATTTCTGTACTGTTACTTTGAGGGTGGTGTTAAAACACGATTGTGAGATACTTTATTTAATAGTATTCTCACTATGACTAGTTACTTGGTAGATTATATTTTTACTTAAAAAACATATGATCATCAAAATATTTTTATACATTTTTATAGATGGAATAGAGCTCAGTGAAGACATAAATTAGATATTACGCATATATATTTAATGAATGTGAGAGTTCATTCATCTTTCAGCTAGCAGTGTCTCGCTACAATAATGAAAAGTTCACCACCACTGGCAGCGACACCCGTTAGGAGGAATGGCTTCTGACAGAATATTACGTTAAAAAAAAACAACCAACTCTGACATCATGCGAGACAGAAAGGAAGAAAGCACTCGTCTTCTCCTTTCACGGGGTCCAGCTCTGCTCTGGCCTCTTAGGGGAAGCCTGGTACTTCCTGACACCAACTGGCAATGGGCTGACTGATCTCAGCGCCAGTCACTGCAGTGCAACGACACTGATTCTCAAAAACCTATTACAAAGATCCGTAGTAGCAGCAAGCAGATGCCCTTTGCCAAGTGGCAAAGATGCAGACCACTTTGCTCACAAAGAGCTGGCAAAACACAGTCACCAGGGAAACCATCAGAGATGCTCTGGGATTAGTGGGCTGCAGCGAGGCTGACTAAGGTTTATAGTCGATTACAGGTTTGTGAGAGATGATGATAGCTTCTCTCTGTAGTGCTGAGGCTTCCGGTGAACAGGTTGTAGAGTGCTGGCTACTGCACACTGTAGATTATTATTGTTATTACGCGGATGCATTGAAGGAGTTGTTGTGCTGGAATATCACAGCTCTCAACAGCTGTGTCCTCTGTTCCACTGTTTGTATCGGAAACAATTAGAAGAAGCTCAGTGGAAGGGAATCTCAGTGGGAAAGCAGCAGTAAGGCTGGATTTAATGGCCTGATATGCAAGAGTCTCTTTGAATGTGTTTGTTTGTGACAAGAGAGAGCGTTCACAACCACAGGGCTCGCTCAGCAGCTGATCTGTTGGCATCCCTCTATTTCAGGGCCAAATAGTAATATCTCACAGTTTATGCCCATTTACTGCAACTTGCACACATACAGTATTCTTTACATTACTGCCAACTATTCATAAAAATGTTGTTTTTAAATGTGCTTTTCCTACTTTGTTGATTGCCATTCATTTGAAATGACTTGAGATACTACGGAGAATCCTTTCCCAAGAACACTTTAGTGTTGTTTGTCTTTTGGGTTTGATGTCGGAGCTTCCCACCAGCACTTGAACGCACCGCCATGACAGAAAGAAATCAGCACTTTCAACCACAAAATGATAAAGTAATGTTCATTGTGATGGAATACCAATCTCAATCAATTGTGAAGTCTCTGAGAGTAGATGTTTTGTAACATAATGACAGTAATATGAATCCCGTAGCCACCTGGAAGAGAAAAAATGCATCCATCAGTCTAAAAAAGTAATGCTTTGTAGCAAACTGCTTTTAAAAAGCAGAAACACGGCTTTAGTCTTTTAATGGAAACAGTTTTCCTCCACTTCAAAGCCTTTTTTTTTTTCACTCCTTGATATATAATCATATTCTGATTCACTTTGACTGCACCCACTTCTCTTTTCTGCATGCCATCCATCAGTGTTAACCACTCGCAAGTTAAAAGAGCCATGAAACACGGGTTAAACTGTAAGTCCAACCCTCCTGTTGTTCATTTTGATCACACACAAGCTCTGTGACATTTCATTATTACAGATGACCTTTCTCTCACAACTCCAGGCGTTGTGTAATCTGTGGTATGATTCCTTCCTCCAAACACATATATGTCATGCAGCTCATTTCACAGTCTGGTGGGAACGCCTGATAAAATGGAAATACTAATCTTGTCTATAAAGAAAAAACCCTACTGTAAGTCCACCTCCGAACCTGATCCCATACTCTGTGTCAATAGAATTTACCGAACATGAATCAGCCTTGTTAAGGATGACAGGCCGCATGTCAATATGAAGAATGGATGGCAAGGAAAAGAGTCTGTTCAGCAGTGTTGGGCTAAATGACGGAGAGACAGAATTCGATGAGCTGGTTGTCTTTCGCTGCCACGTTCATCAATGAAGAGGAGGGAAGATCTCAGGTCTGTCTCACTGCATCAGCGTGAATGAGTTGTCAGGGTCAATCAGCCTTGCAAATGGGAAAGGAAGGACACAAGACGAAATGAACGGAAGCTCTAACCAGCCGGAAATAATGGAGAGTGGGAATTCACAATATATTTGGTCTGAGAGTCCCACTTGACAAACACAGGAAGTGCAAAAAGCGGGTCAGAGCGATCGCATCTTTCAGCAGCTTTAACGTTGCAGTAGATTTTCCGCTTCAGCAGAGATTTCCAATCAAGGTAATTGACTGTGCTTTTTTATAAAAGCAAAAGCAAGCGAGGGCGGAGGATTTGTGTTGATTCCATCACGATGCCTCTGCCTCCCACATCACATTAAGTCAAAGGATGAAAGGTACATTATGTCGGTACGTGCAAAGTCAGTGCTTTCCTTCCCTCCACGGTTAACTCCGCAGAGAGGGAAAGTGTATTGTTAAGACCTGCGCTGGTTTTCATCTGTTTCCAACAACATCATCCAGGCTAAGACCTCTCTTTTACCCATCCCCCTCCATCTCTCTGACTCAGTAGAGGAAGCAGGAAGCCATGGTTACAAGCAGCGTTGTCACACCAGTTCGCCCGGCAGGTATCTCTGTCTATTCTCTGGCTTTGTGTGTCACACAGGCATGGTGTGTGTTTGTGCATGTGCTTCACAATAATCCACTGTGGTGTGCCAGGCAGGAAGGAAACACACAGGAGAGGGGTGGACTGAAGGTGTCGGTGTTTTAGGGATGGATGGTGGAGGAAAATGTCTGGCAGGCAAAAGGAAAGGCAGAAGGGGAATTGAAAAGATGCCTGCAGGACAGCTGGCCTTTTTAGAGCAAAGTGCAGCCACAACAAGAGCAAACTGACATTCAGAAGCACACAGCTATTTGTTCCATGTCATGATTCTGTTATTCAGAGCACTGCGTTCAGGTTAAATACGTAGAGAGATATTAAACATCCTGTTTTACCTCCTTTAGAGCACTGTAATACATTTCTCAGTTAATTATAATTTCTTATGGACAAATAAAAGGAATAAACTAGAAAACACTGTAAATAAGATAATTTTAAAGCTGCATCACTAAATATTTTTTATTGTAAATATGGATCAAATTATCACCACCAGGACTTAAAGAAGAGTCTTTTTCTAACCACAGTTAGGAAGTGTCAGACTGTATAAAATAGGGAGCAGAATAAAATATTCCATCTAATAAATGAGGAAAGAATGCAATAACGTATTAAGACATCTGCTAGTGGGAAGGCTTCCCTTGCTCCTGTGAGAGAAGTGAGAACACTTTTATTTAACTCACTGATGTGCCACTGCTCCCTCTCTCGCATAGTAGATGCCAAGAAAATCGTATGAGCGCTGCAGCTCTATCTGTAACGCTCCTGTCATGTTTGTAAAGAGCCATCACTAAACATTAACATAACAGAGACCTGTGTTTGAAAGACCACAAGCCACAACCTTTCAAGATAGATGAAGCCAGCAATGTTACAGATGCCTTGTTTGAAAAGTGTTAATTATGAGAGACAGTTAGACAGTACAATAAATAGGTGTAATTAGCAGTTGCAGTAGTGTTTAGAAAAAGGATAACTGAGGGGAGGGGGGAGCCGCTCTGCAGGTAGACAGAGGCAAGAAAAAACCTTTCATGGCATTTACAAAGCTGTGCTCAGCCTCAGAAAGTACAAAGGTGGAAGAAGTCCTCGGGAAAAGGTGTCATTTGGGTGTTAAGTGTGTGGACTGCAGGCTCCTTTTCCTTGTATGCATCAGTGCTATAAATCTACAAAAAATAAACATAAAATAAAAATGTGTTGCAGTCTGAAATGTAGAGCTGCACTCTCGTTTGAGCTTTGGGATTCATGAGCAAACAAGACAACAGAAGCTCAGGCATATTTTTTTCCCCCACGCTGAGATCCCTACACACAAATATCTCGGGGTTTGGATCCTATAAGTTTACATCCTTTTGATGATGCAGAGAAGTGAGGCCTTTGTGATGTTGTACTGTGGTACGTCAAAGCTATAGGCATGTTCGCTTCCAGGCAAGCTCCCATGCTTTGATGAGAGACATCATCTTGTGAGTGGAAACAGATGATTAAAATTCATTTCTGAGCCGCAGCATCTGATGTGTCATACACGATAGTTTTGAGTTTATTTTTGCACTGAGAAATGTTCAGTATCATTACTCTCATTAAAATTGCATTGCTCAAACACGCAGATGTGTTTGTACTGGGTTGGAAAAGTTGTCTGCTGAAATCATCTGATCTTTGTGTTTCATCAAGTGAGTTCCACCTACTCAGCAAAAACATTTCCCCAGAGACTTTTTGTAATCAGCAGATACATCTCCATAATTTTAAACTTCCATCTTCTTATTGCAGTGTTCATTACTTGGTTCCAGCGTTGGAGGGAAGTAGCAAATCTGGCTGATTTTAACATCTGAACGCTGCCGTGCAGCCTGGTTTAATGAGAACTATTCAACAGTACTCTTATAGAAAAGAGTTGCTTTTGTGTTGCAGTACATTAACCACACATCCTCAGTCAACACCCCCCCATAAGGGTGTCTTTAAAAGACACGTCTTAACTGGATAGGTCAGTTGCCCGCATTGACTCTGTCTGGCTCGGTGAATAGGCAAAAAAGCTTGTTTTTCACCCAACTGGATGTACAGCAACCCACATCTTGGCACCAATTGATGTGTATTTAGTAATGTTCTACTGTCTGGTCTGAAACCTTTTGTGTTAGTTTATAAAGTCAGGACCAGATCGTCTCCTCCTTTTCCCGAGCTGAAAGTCAAGATGATCTCTTAGTTCTTAGAAATAGATGCGTCGTCAAGGTGCTTCACAAATAAAGAGCACTATTCAGGTGAATGATGTTAAGACTAACATGATATAATCGTCAAGGCCGGTATCCTTAAAACCTCCTTAATGAAGTAATTATTCTCTTATCTTCTCTGAGAGTCTGACACACAAAATTATCTTCCTCACTTTCTTGATTTGCTGTAGATGTTTGCAGAAATAATCCCAGGAAGGGATTTTGTGTTATTTTGTGTTTTCCATCAGTCAGCCTGTTAATGCAGCACGCGACTGAGCAGCCAGGCTCAGACGCGAGGTTGATGATTTCAGTGAAGCGTAATGATAACGCACACTTCTCTTCATCTCTTTCAGGTGTACCAGTACATGCATGAAACAATTACAGTGAATGGCTGTCCAGAGTACCAGGCGAGGGCCACAGCTAAGGTAACAACTGCTTGGGTGATCTGGATCTGATCTCTACATCAGTAATTACTTGCAATTAAAACTTTATATATGACTGTAACTAATGAGCGAATTATCTGTTAATCACCCAGTGATATCATTCTCATCTTTCCTTCTGGTCAAAGCAGAACGAAATTAGCAAAGTAAGCCCTCATCAGCAGTGTGTGTGTGTGTGTGTGTGTGTGTGTGTGTGTGTGTGTGTGTGTGTGTGTGTAATTAAGAAATAGCACGAGAGTGCCAGTTTTGTAAGATTAAGGCAGAAGGCTGAATGCCAATATCGCACGCTAAAGTAATACATCAAGTGTATTTTTACTGCTATGCCACCATTTTATTATTGATCTCGTTGGCATAACACACAAAACTAGAAGTGAAACTTACTTAATGGTTCTAGTAGTCTGTGAGTCGGACTGAAAGTAAACAGAGCACTCTATCAGGAGATTATTTGCCCTCACTGGCAAGATAACTCCGCTTTAACTAGATTATCTGAGGGTTAAGAAGTTTTCCTGATATACTAACACTGATCATACAACCTGTGTCAAACTCAAAGGGATTATTTTATTTAGGCCACATGCATTATAGAGTGTTTTAGGCTTACATAAAGGTTTTAGTCTGATCTCAGTGAGTATGCTTTGGGAAAATAACACAACTCACAAGGTCAAACAAACTTGTAATCAATACTGGCATCACTTGTACACTTGTACACTTTTCCCCCCGAAGACTGACAGCATATTACAAAATGTGTTTCAGGTTTTATTTCTTAAACTTCCGTTCCACTAGAATTTCCAGCTCTTCATCCTTGTTTCAACAGTCTTGAGTTACTGCATGTCTTTGATTTGAGCTATAAATTGTTCTTTAATTCCACATAATAAATCACCCCGAATCCTCAGATTAACAGCCACTAGATTTCTATCTTTATTCTGCTTTACTCCCAAATGTAGTTTGCTTTCAACACCGATGTCACAATCTTCTCTTCCCCAACATGGATGAAAAATGACTCTGTAAAACAATTTAATGATAAAAGCACATTTGTTTTGCTATTGTCACAACTGTCAGGCTCGATGTATTAGATGGATTTCATTATTTTGTTCTTTTTGATCAAAGTCTTTAGGGTGCGTTCTAAATGAACCAAGAAAAACTATTTCTATATTCAAGTTGCAGGCTTTGATATTCAAGCACAGTTCACTGCTCATATAGTTAGTTTTTAGATGACAGCTGGCTTCTGTTTGTTAATCTAACTTATATAAGGTGTCCATTTTTAAGAAAGTGCGTCCTGTTTTTTTAAACCTTTGTTTCATCCACTCGACTGTGTAATATTTCCGGAAGATGTTTTTCGTTGCTTGCTTTTTAGAAAGCATCACGTCCCTGTCACAGGTGAAGGACAACATGAGAACGGAGACATTGTGCAGTGTGAATGGAATAAGCTAAATCTGGCCTACAAAAGAGATGAGCTTGATGCGGGGGGGGAGAGGAGCTAAGAGCACCTCTCTGTTCTTCAGAGGTTCAGTGTTCAGGTGGGTCCACTCATCTGTGCTCCAGGAGGACCAGGAGGAAATGATGAGTGCTCCTGACCTCTTTTGTTGGCTCCCCCAACAAACACTCTTGCCTCGAGTCTGGTGAATTGCAAATGAGCACCTGGTTAAAAGAATAGCTCAACATATTGATGTGCGCTTTCTTGCCGAGAGTTAGATGAGAAGATTGATAGCTCTCACATGTCTGTGCGTTAAGCTTGGATCCAGAGTTAGGAGATTGTTGAGAGATAATTAGCTTATATTAGCATTAACATTGGAATCTCTATATCTCACCCATCCCCAGGTTATATCTGGTTTGTTTAATATGTACACAAACAGAATCATTTTCTTATTTCTATTTCTTTTCTTTTTTGTTGAAATCAAGATCAGGTTGTGTTTGTGTACTTAAGTACGGAGCTAAAGCCAGGAGGTGATTAGCCTAGCTTAAATAGCTACTGGAAGCAGGGGGAAACAGCTAGCCTGGCTCACTACAAAGTAAAAAGATATATACCTTCCAGCGCCTTTAAAGCTCGCTAAGTGACACAATGTATATCCTATATTTATGCATTTAATTCAGTATATTACTATTAAACCACAAACTCAACCTGTTTACATTTCTGTTTGGTTTAGCCCTCACAAATCCAGGCTAGCTGTTTCCAGTCTCTATGCTAAGCTAAGCTAAACGCCTATTGGCTGTAGGTTAATACTCATGCCCAGACATTGATATTCTCATTTTAGTCTTTGCAAAAAAGGAAATAATGTCAAATTGGGCGCAAAATGAGACATTTAAAAAAAGATTTGCTTTTAATTAAGACATATTAAAAACGGATACTGCATTGATAATATATCCTGTCCATTTGTGTCATTCAAGTCAGCACCATTGTCTGAATCTAAAACATAGCAAAAACACAACATCTTTATTAATGGCAAGAGTAATTTCACAAAGTAACTGTCACAGTTAAGCTGGAAAGTTTCTTTTTTTCTAAGCCCGAAGCACGAAGACGTGATTTAAGCAGCTTTAAAACACCGTCCTACTTTTCTGTCTTTGCCCCAAACTTTGAGAAGTTACTGCTCCTAAATCTGTATTAAAACTTAACATCCACTGGGCAATTAAGCACACACTTAATGGACTGAGCCGGCTTAGCTGTGGGGACACTCTAAACTGGGAACACTGGATGTTTTTAAAAGTCTGTTACCCTCTCTAGAGATAATCACCAAACCAGGCCACAGTGCCGATGCATTAAATCAGTAACACACATATAGTCCAAAAGGAAAAAGGATGCATACTGTAGCAATAGTATTGAAAATGGAAATAATGATGAAATATGCAGAAGTGTTGCACACTTGGACTAAAAGGGGACTTCCAGGCGTGCGTTAGTTTATTACATTCATTTACTTCTTTTCTGCAAATATAGAAACACAAGCCCATCAGCGCAACGTAGCCGCATACTGCATTCGGCTGTGTAGGTCCTCTGATTGACACATGCGCCTTCTAGTGTCTTACCTAAATGACCCTGGAGCTGCCCAAAGTGCCTGTGTGAGCTTTACTCACTGCAACCATAAATTAATAATGAACAAAAACAATAATACATGAAAATAGAAGGTGTCCAGTGTCCATTAATATGTCCAACATTAATGTGGGTCCTATACAAGCTTCTGTCTCTCGAGTACTTTAGTTAGTGAGACGGCAAATCGATGTTTGAGATAGTTGAGATTTGTGTTTCACCTGAACAACTCGATTCTCTTTGATTGGTTCATTAATTAAATCAATTCAGCCTCAAATTCCTCGCTCGAGGCCCTTATTACTGATCGTAATGGAGACTATTAGGGCTTTGTGGGTTCCAGATAAAATAATGGCAGCTGATGATCAAGTCACTGTGGTTGTTTTAAGTCATACTTATACTGTACAGTGCAGTGTGGTTATCAAATAAGTACCCTCTAGCATCTTTCATTTTAAATGCCTCCTGTGTTTGAGAGGCGCGGCCATCTGCCAGATTGTTTTTTTGTTCGCAGAAAGCCCGATAAAGTTGTGAAGGTCGATGTGCTGCGAGGCCTGGGAGGCGACGGTATGCATGCAGAGGAGCTGCCGTTTGGCTTCACAATGGGACAGGGAGGGGAGCAAGAAAAAGGAGGAGGACAGAAAGAGAAAATGGAGGGAGAGGGGAAATTGGCAGAACACAACAACCAGATTGAAACAGGCAGCGGGAAAGGAGAGAGAAATGAACGAAACGGTTTGAGCAGAAATGAATGTGGATATGAAGATTCATATGAATATGGAAGAGAGAGCAGAGATGGGGGTGCTGCCTGGAGGGAGCATCAAAGACCTCAAAGTGCCAAGCTACTTGTCTGCTGCTGGGGAATTTGGATACACAGCCGCAAAAGCTCCTGACAGAACCTCCCCTCCTCTACTTTTTTATCCTACTTTTTCCAGATCTACCTCACATATAATAGATGATGCCGACTTGACAGCGAGACACCTGTGGCAGTGCGTCTGTGGATCAGTGGGAACAGGGTGTCTCTTTCTCTGTTCGTCTGCCATTATCTTGCTTTGTTCTGAAGGCACAAGGAGCTTGGCTTACGGTTCAAAGAAACCCTGTGGCCAGCGAGCAACATCAACAAGCTGCTGGAGATGCAGAGTGAAAGTCGTCTGGCCGCTCCTCCAGCTCCAACTCGGATGTGTTAATCAATGTGATTAGAAAGTCAGAGAACTTCCCATGCAGAGTCCAAATCTCCAGCCCTGACTAAACCTGACTAAATCCTAGCGCTTTGTTGTAGTCGTCCACCTTCGCCATCATTTTGTAACACTTCACTTCGAGCAATGAAGCTACCGCAAGACCTTCAAAGGGTCACAATTGCTTTTTTTGTTCCTCAAACAAGACATTTCTGTCCCAGACAGTTGTCGTGTTGATGTGTGGTTGCAAAAACTGCACGGTTGCATTCGCATGAGGTGCACTGAACAATACAATAATCACACCATTCAACAAACAGAAACACACAAGATGTCACTGTGTGTGTGTGTGTGTGTGTGTGTGTGTGTGTGTGTGTCTACCTTCTTCTCTGCCCTGGTTACCTTTCATCTCCACGGTGCTCAAAATTTTGTTATTGGCTAATATATATATATATATATATATTAAACAGTTAATGGCAGGGGCAAGACGTGTTATGACACAAAAGAGGCAACCCAACAGATTCTATGCCAACTCACAGGTTTTAGTCTCAGGTCTCAAACAAGCAAGTCATGACAAAAGTTTGGCGTGTGGTGCGCAACACAATAATACCAAACTGTGAACAAAAGGCTTGTTAATACAGTACCAGTCAAAAGTTTGGACACACTTTCCCATCCACTTCAGCCCAGTGTTAAACAAAATACACTGTGTGGAGGCTTTTGTTTACACTGTCCCAAAATGAATATGTACATACAAGTATTTTTCTCAGCATTTTCAGAATAGTTGGTCGTAGTAAGATGATTATGTGCCTCATCTTGCTCCTCTTCCCTCAGGCTACAGTTGCAGCCTTCGCAGCCAGCGAAGGACACTCCCACCCGAGGGTGGTGGAGCTACCCAAGACGGAGGAAGGGCTGGGCTTCAACGTGATGGGCGGCAAGGAGCAGAACTCACCTATCTACATCTCCCGCATCATCCCCGGAGGCGTGGCCGAGCGTCACGGCGGCCTGAAGCGAGGGGATCAGCTGCTGTCTGTCAATGGTGTGGTAGGTCCAACCAGACTTACGTTCTCATGCAGTGTTTGTAGAGAGAGTGTAGTTAAGCTTTTCTGCCCCTATTTAATGTTGAAGCCTGCTTCCAAAAATATTCTCAATTTAAATATTGTTGCAGCTTCTCACAAAACGGAGCGGTGTTTGATTTCGAGGTTGATATGTGAGTCAACAATCAGGAGAGTTATTGAGATCCAAGTGCAGCACATGTCTTGAGTAAGGAGCAGAAGCACTTCTCCAAGACTTGAATATTTCTGACTGTAAAGCTGCTTCTTTTCACTTAACTTCATAGGGTATTAAAAATGGAGGATTTTTTTTCCTAAGAGGAGAAGCTATTTTTTCTTTTTATATATTAAAATCAGCTGCCAAAATTCCACTGTCTCTTTTCTGTCTCCAAACCCCCCGCAGAGCGTGGAAGGCGAGCACCATGAGAAAGCGGTGGAGCTGCTGAAGGCGGCCAAGGACAGTGTGAAGCTGGTGGTTCGCTACACCCCCAAGGTGCTGGAGGAGATGGAGGCGCGCTTTGAGAAGCTCCGCACGGCCCGGCGGCGTCAGCAGCAGCAGCTCCTCATGCAGCAGCATCAACAGCAGAACCTGAGCTCTCAGCAGAACCACATGTCGTAGGTGAGGCGCTTCATTGCTTTAAGGGTGTGGGGGCAACGGGAGGCGGACGCCAGGAGCACAAGGTAAAACACAACCAGAGGGCAGGACGATGTCATGAAGGGATAGCCGCTCTCAAGTTGTGATAGGCGGAGACACACTGGAAGCTGACTAAATATGAAGCTGCAGCCAGGAGACAGTTAGCTTAGCTTAGCAAAATGTCTTGAAGCAGAGGAAAACAGCTTATCCTGTCCAGACACAGAAATGTGGAAATGAATTGTTATGTTTTTTTTTTTATTTAAATCCATTAATCTGCACAAAACCAAAGGGTGCTTGGTGAGCTTTAGACCAACTGTAAGTGGATTATTTTATTCTTTTTTTTTGACAGAGCCAGGCTAGCTGTTTCCCCCGGCTTCCAGTCATTATGCTAAGCTAAGCTAACTGTCTCCTGGCTTCAGATTTGAGAGCGGTATCGATCATCTCGTACTTGAACTCTCTGCAAGAAAGCGTATTGGTAAGCGTAGTTTCCCAAAATGTCGAACTATTCCTTTAACCCTCGACCCCGAGTATTATGAATTACTCCTCAGTTCACAATTTTGCTGTTTTCTAAAATAATAACTCAGCATAGTACATCCGACAACAGACTCTTAGCTGTTCTAAAATCACTGTAAAGCGCTGCCTCCTGTGGCTTATTGCTGGACCAAAGGAAAGGTGAGATGAGGACAGATTATACTTGAGCTTCAACATGGATTTATTTAAATTTTCACTTTACAGAGTTTGGGATCTGACTATTTATCCACCGTCTGACTAGGGGACAGTGGATGCAGGTATCCACATGCAGTCTTACCTTTTATCTTTTTCCTCGTGAGCATGTGCAAAGCCTCGGACCTTCCAGCTGTTCCCGTTTCAAGGTGACCTGACTTCTTCTGTCAGAAGATCCTGCTGGCAGAGTTGATTAGCATCTGTTTAATCATGAAAATGTTTTTTTATAAAAGAGTGTTCAGTTGCTGAAAGTTTAAAGTTAGACATTTTGCAAACGTACAGCAAAAGGAATATAGAAGGAGAGAGGTGAAGTGCAAGCAGCCTCAACTCTCCTTTTTGAGTTTTATTCGCCATGCAACCACTTTCATTGGCTCGTGTGTAGGTAGATGAGGCACGAAGCCTAAAACTTCAGTGCTATATTTTGCAAACTTACCTGCTGGTCTCCTCTGTGCAAGCCGAGCCGCTTCCCCTGTGTTCTGCCAGTGATTCTGTTGTTAGGGTTGTAAATTATTCAAGATTAAAGCGATTACATCTGTGGCTCACGCTCTGCAGGTACGTGGAAAAGCAGATGCAGCTTGCAATGCTGTTGCTTGGAAGCTACATCTGTCTATATACCTCTGTTTACTCTAGATACTATTTTTACAGTCCCAATTTAGAACGAAAGCTCTGCACTGCCAGTCAAACTAAAGCAAACTAAATAAGAAAGATTCTAACTCAAACTTAAAAGCACGAAGAAACCTCAGACACTAATCAGACAAGCTAAATCATGCTACAGTTTATTCTGCCCAGACTTCTCCAACCTTTCTGTGACGTATTGGGGGCGGGCATGTGTCCAAGATCGCTGTGGCACTGCCCGTTTGATGCTAAATCCACCCGAGCACATCTCTTGTCTTGCACTTGGCACAGCACAGCTTGGGAAGGTATTAGGAGCTTGTAACGGTGTGTTGTGGTGGAGCTACAGACAGGGAGCTGAGCGGGGATCATGTTAAATCGATGCCGGCGTGCTGACCGGAGAGATTTGCAAGAGGCTGCTGACCAATTTACACGCACAAGCAGACAAGAATGCAGCAGAAGCCGCTGGTTTTCATCTTCCTCCCTCTCACCGTCTCTTCTTCTTCTCTCTGTCCAGCACTGCACAACGAGCTGGAGGGAGATTTTAATGACGGGCTTTGAACTCCTGATCAATAATAAGCAGATGACGGTCTGTGCAATAGCATCATGCACTAAGGCATCATATCTTTAGCCTCCTCTGTTTACATGTTTGTTTGCTCATCAAGCACTTTGGTTTGGGGATTTTTCTTTGTGTTCATTTTTCAGTTTTCCTGTGCTGTTGAAGTTCAGCACACTGTTGTGTATATACATACAGTACGTGTATAGGAATGGCTTTCTCTATATTGTAATAGTCAACATCCATTATTCGCACCGTGATTTGGCAAAACTATGTTTCCAAAAACAATATTTCATCATCATAAAGCTTGGATGGAATTAAAATATATGTAAGAAATACTGCCTGTGCTTGTTTTCTTGAGTTTATATATTGTTTTATAAAAGTTTATTAACTGTTCTGATGAAAATGGAGGTATTTCAGGCCAGGTGACTAGTTTAGACTCTTTTTCTTGTTTCACATTATCGAATATGTATTACTGTAGTCAGAAATGAGCCTGTCTACTGGGAACAACTCTGTCTTTCAGCAATTTATTACAAAGCAGCAGCAGTGACATCAGCGTAACCTCCCTATAATTGTGGCGAAGCATTCACAAGGTCTCTCTTGCATAAATGCTCTCTGTGCCTGTTGAACACAATGAACAGAGTCACTAAATGTCCCACGCTAGCCACCAGTCTCTGCACGGCAAGCACCACACATGCCATGACAAACCTCGCTTCTTATTTAGCAGATTTAAACATGAAAGTGAATTAAACTTTCACTTACTAACTTTATGTCACATATATATATAGCAAAAACATCAAGTAAACAGAGCTGCGAAAATGTTAACCTTCCCAGGGAAAAGTCGAGAGAAAAGTGGAAGTAAAGCTTCCAGAAGAGCTCGACGCAGCTCATAAAATAAATCATCATCATAAACAAAACCTTCCCTTACATAGGGAAGTGTACGTATTCTACCTAAATAAATATATGGTTTCTCCCATAAAACTATATTAGCAACACTTAAGGAAGTGTCAGAAAAGAAGAAAATACAACACAAGAAGTGTTAACTTCTACCCTCCAAAATAAAAGTCTCAGGTCAGACTGGTAACCCCTGGACAACTTACATTGTTATTTTTGGCATGGCATTTGGCAAGACAGTGCCTTAAAAGTGGGTTTCTCATACCTAAGAGTTGACACGCCTGAAATGCAAACAGAGCACATTGAAAATGAGTTGATTCAGGATTTTGAGTCTAAAACAGCAAATAATAGCTTGAACCATTTAGTAAAATCACCAGGAAATACAGAATTAGCTTGACACCTGTGAAAAGTCTGAACTGTCGGCGGGCTCTAAGGCATTGCTCTCAGTCTATTTTACTTTTGTTATGATCTGCAGGTTGTTCCAAAAGAAGAAGAAGTGATGGAGAGCGACGAAAGGATGGATCCTCAAAGACCATCTGTTTGCGCTGAGGATCTGAAAAGGAGTCTCTCTCCGTCGTGGAGCCAAACCAACAAGTAGAAGACTCTTTTTACTCACTCTCTCCCTTCCAGTGTTCCACCGATTACTGAGCAAAAACAAAGAGAGCCGTTTGTCCTGAAATTGGTGCTTTGAATAAACACGTATGAGCGCGGCGAGCACTGAAGGTTGTCCATTTTAACTTTGTATTCCCCTTTTATAAGTTGTTCTCCCCGGTTGTGACTCTACTGAAACTCCCTTTCTTGTGTTTGTTGTTTTGTTTACAGCTGTCCATTTTTGATCGCTTACCGACATCCATCGCATCGTGGCACCTGTGCCATTTGGCCATAGATCTCATTTGTACAGTGGTGTTTCTATTGATCCTTCAACTGGTGCTTGTGTCTCTGTATGAATGACCATTGGTTTCTTTCTTTTGCGTGTGCGTGTGCGTGTGCGTGCGCATGTGCGTGCGCGTGTGCGTGCGTGTGTCAAACACTCGTCCTGTTTTTGGATAAACGTGAACTCTCTTTTTTACCTTCTATATTGTAGCAGGAAAGATTTTGTATCTTGTAGGTTTAGCAATAACACACATTCTTCGGTTTTTGCATTTCACCACTAAATTCATGATCAGATCCAAACATATACAGAGTTCATGTTATGGTGTAGGTGCAAATGTAACGCCCACCGGGGTCTTGTGTCTCAAATCTATCCTCTGTGCCATTTAAAGAGATGTCTGATCTCACAAGTGGCATGAGCAATTAATGTGCAATAACTGTGATTATTAACAGACTAGAGTTATCTAGGAAATTTATGTGACCAAGAGATTTTAAGGTTCAAATGTTCCCGACAGACAAACAGAATGTCACCAGAGTGGGAATTAAATAAAAAAAGATGTTAGAATTAAGTTTATTTATCAGACATGTCTATTTTATAGTTTATGAGATCAGAGATTTAACATAAAGTTTTATTGTTCCTTTTAAACATGATGTTTTCTTTCTACGAACGTGCAGATTATCATTTAAAATCTCTTCATTGTACTGTTAAACAGCTGAACACTAGCACATAGTTCATGTAGATCTGTCCCCTGCGTTTCTGTTTGGACAGTCGTTTTAAGAAGACTGGGTGTAATGTTTCACTTCCTCTGTACCTGTGAGGGAAATCTGTTTTTAAACTTCTGTCTGCAAAGCCCCAGCAGCAGAGCTACTCTGGTGATCCGCCAGGTCTGTGTTTGCTTTTCTATCCTCTCCATCCTCGGAGCTAAGCGCTCCTCGTTTTGTGGGGTTTTTTTGCACTCCCCTTCCCAGAGATCACTTCTTTGTCGATCTTTGCGCCCCTTGATGCCGTCTTGTGTTCTCTCTTGTTTTTCTTTTGCACTCTTATCTTTTGTTTGTTCAACCATGCAGGCCGTTTCTTTTTCTTTTTCCATTCATCCAAAAAACACATGAAGCCCTCCAGACGCAGCATGTTGAGAACAGCAAATGAAAAGCCGTCGTGATAATGTTGCTGATTATTAATTACACCTTCAACCTTTTTCTGATCTACATTTCAGCAGAGACAAATTCTTCTACATGCATAATTTGTGTCACGCTGCCAGATATCATACTCACACATTTCCTGAACAACCAGGTAGCACTAAGGTCTCTTAATGCCAAAGCTTGTGTATTGGGTCACCTCCGTGCTCTGGTTTTTACAGGACATTTAAACGTTTTTGTGCCGCACTCACTCTTCAAGCAGAGCATCTCAATGTCCAACAGATCCCTTTTTGTATCTTTAGATCACAGGTACTCTTTCTCAATTGACTTACATTTTTGAAGCTGATGGTCCCGTACTTAACGTAAAGATTAAAAAAAAGACAACAAACTGTTGATATGCAATTGTTATACATACTATATTTGTATAAATAAATCTACGTGCTTGTGTACAGTGAACGCTTTGTCGACCCTTCCTTCCTTCATATCCCATGCTCCTATCTTTATGTTATCATTTAGTGTTTAGCTGTGAAAAGGTATTGTTAGCAGTTTGACACCCAGAGAGGGATCGATCTGTTGCCTACTGAATCATTTTTGGCAAATAAGTAGATAAGAATATGCAAAAATATAGATGTTTGACTCGGGCTGTAGCCTTCCCACCAAAGAGATAACAACATGATTAATATGGTAAAGTTGAGGTGCAAATAGAGTCGATGAGATTGTGGCAGTGTGCACTCCAGGAGGGAGTCTCAGTCAGCCCGATCATACAGACCAGCACGTGTTAAATCACCTGTTTAAGCCCTATGTGGTGACTGATTGCTGACTGCTTGTAGGTGTAGTTTCTTGTTATTACGGCCTTAAAGTAGACACATTAAAGTCTATTGAGTCTTAAATACTGGAATCTTCAGCTTGTCACTGACTGCCTTTCAGTGATCTAAGTGCTGCTGCTGAAGGTGCAGTGATTACGCCCTGTGTACTGAACTGTCCCTCTGAAGGCTCGTCCAGGTTTTAAGCCCAGGAACAGAAAGTCAATGGCCTTTTGTTAGCTCAATACAAAGAGCAGGCACTGAAACTAATAAAGAGACTCTTGTAAATGGAAGGCATTAAACTCAAACGGCGACAGCGGAGGCACAAAGCGGCGCCGTGTCTTCACCTGCGACGTGTTGTACACGTTGTTGCGTGCAATAAAATCCCTGTTAGAGCCGTTCTCCACCAAATAAGCAATCCTGCTGTAAATGACCCGAGGTGACGAAGCTCAACGGTGCAGGTGACATCGAGGCAGGCGACAAATCCCTCACCCGAGTCCGTGGCTGTTAATCAGAAGCAGCTTCTTAGCACCTTCTGAACCCAAAAGTTCTTCTTTCATGATAACGAAAGGTTCAGTTGTGATGTGATTAAACTGTATATTCGTATCAGCTTCTCTAAGTAACGCTTTCTAACTGGTGTGCAAATAGTTGCCTTCTGGATCTGTTTTGTAATCTTCCCAAGAGTCAGTATCAAACTGCATCAAAGGTGGAAGATGGATGCAAATGTTTTGATCGACTGTTTCTTTGTGACCAATATTCTTTTGATATTTTAATAGATGTGTAAACAAAGCACAGGTTTCCTGCGCAGAGACACAATTATTTTTCAGGATAAAAGAAAATATAAAATAAAATCTGTCCTCAGTTAAATGGAGGTGAGGCATAAACACCTCAATGTCTCAAGATTTCTACAAGTCAAGCTGAATAAATTCCTACCTGCACTTCAGGTGTTACCGTGATGAAACACTCTAAACTGCTTGAGCTAAAGAATCAAGACTCAAAAGCTGTGAAACCATCAAAATATGAGCTGAACAAAACGTCTGAGCATTACCAACTGTTCAGTCAAGTGTAGCTACGCTATAATGTCTCCTCTTCTATCTTTGCAGTTCCTTGCTCAGACAGCAGTACAACATCACAGATTTTGCCGGAGGGCAGATTTAATTCTCCAAAGTCCCCCAGTTAAACATTCATTAAAGCATCAGTATTCTCCTCAAATTTGAGAACATGTATGAGATCCCTTCAAGAGACACAATGCTACGAGTATTACTTGGAGACTATAAATAGATCCCTGAGATTATTTTCTATTTATACTGACCTCTAAAATTCAAACAGAAGAAGCTAAACATGTCTAGTCACATGTTAAAGTAGGAAGTACAAGAAACACCTCCCTCTTGTGGTCTCACTGGGTACTGCATTATTTACACGTGCTTGCCTTTGAGTCATGCTATCCCAGTTTATGAATAATTTCCTTTCTCTGTCAAGAAACAAACTCGAAATAAATAGCTAATGACAATCAGATCAAACATTTCCCTGTCTGCATGTCTTTTATTCCCCCCCCCGCCCCCCAATTTCACGCTCGACCTCGACAACCTTGACGTGAACTTGTAGCAGGTTCTGCGTCGACACTCCAGGGCCAGTGAGCGAGTGATTCATGAATCACAACCAAAGTGTAGCCATGGAAAATAACATCAGTGACATTTGGAGCGCCGTACGGTTAGTGAAATACAAGCCGCTGCTGGAATGTCCACAATGTTTCACACAGTGCTGCAGCACAGAGACACAACCGCTGTGGAAGCGCCAGTGTTTGCCTACAGGCCGTGTTGTACTCTGAGCTTCTCTCCCGCGGTAGAAGAAGAAAGTGCTGTTGGATAGACGGATGTATATGTGGACAAATGAAATGTGCACTGTATGTTGTTTTTCAGTACTAGACTCATTTGTAGGCTAATGTCTCACCTGCTAACTCGTTTCCATGTGATGTCTTTTTTTTTTCTGACAAGCTATTTTCTTTCCTTTAAATAAATAGTTCCATTTTATGCTACTCTATACTTCTACTCAAATACAATTCAGGGAGAAATATTACACTTTTTACTCATTACATTGGTTTAACAGTTAGTTTTTACATACAAAACATGTGATATACTGGTTAAAGAGTAAATAAAATGGTTAAAATTAGCTCGACTTCATGCAGCTACAGCAGTAAAATGCAACTCACACGTTAATGCATTAACAATAATAGTTTAGTAAAAAATAAATAATATAACCTTTTTCTATACATTTCACTATTAATACTTATATACTTTTACATTTTAAATGCAGAAATTTTGCTTGAGTGCTTTCACCTCTTACCTTTCTTACTTTACGTACATTTAGCAGAGAGAACATCTCTACTTTTACTTAAGCAGCGTTTTGAATGCAGGACTTTTACTTGTTAGTGTTTCTGCATTATGGTATTACGACTCTTAGTTAAGGATCTGAATGCTTCTTTCAGGAAAAGCAACGTAAACATGGCTTTTATTCTTCTATCATCAGAATTGCAAACAATAATGAAGAACATAATGCTCGATAACTGAGCAAAATGATAATCTACTGAGTCAACATATAAAGGAATCATATAAGAAAGGTGCAATAGGAGAACATCGGAGCGATAGATATTTTTAGTGGTAGTAGCATTTATCTTATTTGTAACTTAACAAACACCGAGCACATTATAGCAGGTAGAAGACATAATGGAGAAGGAGATATGCTTCAGGGGAGCAGAGAATGTAATCATAAAAACAATAACCTCCATGGAAATATTAGTACTGTGATAAGAAAATGTATTTGCTTACTTACGGCATGATCAAAGA
>JAVQJD010071443.1:0-13615 GCA_036023655.1 Nannoperca australis | reverse complement strand
ACCAAAGCAGCTGAAACTGATTAACAACCCCCTCCGCTACTTAACTGACCAGATCAATATCCCAGAAGTTTAATTGACTTGATGCTATACTCTGATTAAAAAGTGTTCCTTTAATTTTTTTGAGCAGAGTATAAATATACTGGCTTTGTTTTCCATTGTTGGATTGCCAAAGAAAGCAACTTCAGGTTGTTCCACAAGTACAAGCAGCCTCAACACGAGACATTTTGTTCTAATTTCCCCCTTGAAAAAAAGTCAACAACATTAAACTCAAGAGTCATAATAATGACTAAGCATGTAAAAGGGCACTATATTAATGAGAACCTTTTACAGCAAGCCTTAAGTTGACCACAGGCGCCATAATTTCACTTCCACTAGATGCATCCTTCCTCTAATACTCAGCTACACACACACAACGAAACTGGCGCTTTTAACTTCTTACCACCGAAAAGATGAAATGCAAAACCTCTGTCCAGCCAAAAGACTGTATTTTGTAACACCCCCTCTGAAAGCACGATTATGGAATCATATGAGGCAAAAGTTGAGCTGAGGCAAAAAAAAATAAAAATAAAACACAAAACAACTTCTGGCTCCATCTTTTGGTCCGGTTTGTTAACAGCGGGAGAAAGGAATGGCAGTTCGTGACGCAACGGTGAGGGCGGCGGGAACAGTTGGTGACGTAAATCTTCTGTAGACCAGACCGTCCTATTTCAGTCCAACTTTTTGCGGTCTGTGCGGCCTACGAACGACGCGGCCTTCGTAGACCAGGTAGACCGCGTACTTCAAACGCTGCAGCCCCTGAATTGGGACACAGCTAAGGTCTCCATCAGATTGCCACACCTCTCTGGCAGAACATGCATAGCAGAGTAATTTGCATTATCAAAGTGATAAGGTCCTTGGTACTTTGCTTAGTAGTAACAAGTAATTCAATATTACAATCTGAGTAATAACATTAGTTTCCAGAACAAAAGTGAGTAATTTGTTGTATTTCAACCACAAATAAGCAAACATTTTCCACAGGAAAAAGGTGGTTCACTACTTCCAAAAATCCTTGTGGGTTGTGTGTCATAGCTAACATGCTTATGTTGGCACATTGCACAGTTAGCTTGCTAAATATTAAATCTGACACGTTATGCTGCAATTATGCACCCCTGATAAAATAGAAATACTGGAAAAAAAATCTAAATGTGCCATCTTTAAACAGTAAAGTTTCAGCGTGTGGGGCACTCTGAAACTGTCTTGGGGGCCGGATCTGGCCGCCGGCCTGGCAGTCACTTATTACGTGGCCGCAGGATGCTTTTTTTCCCCTTCCTATTAATACATTGACCTATTTGTCATGTGTCCTCACGTGGCAACAGTCAGCAGTCACAGAACACAACTGACAGTACAAAATGCTCTCTCCTTCTCTGCAAAGTACGAAAACGCCCTTACCTGGGTATACTTTGTGTAAGGTAAAATGGCAGCTTGTGTTTTGACTAACAATTTCCAAGTCCAAACAACTGTCCTAAATCTCCAAACAACCCTGTATTCTTACACACCATCATGAACAGAATGACTGTCTCATCCCCTCAAGGCTCACTTCCCCCTCGTATAATCTCACTAACAAGGCATGAAAGAATAACAATTACATTACATTTAGGCATTTAGCAGACGCTTTTATCCAAAGAGACTTCCAAATAAGAGCTTTACATAAAGTGCATAGAACCATGATAAAAAAAAAAAAAAAGAAGTCTCATCTTGTAAGGGCTGGTGATGAATCACAAGTTCTATAAGTAAGTACATCGCCGCCAATGGCAGAATCAAAAAGAGCATTAAATCTATGTATCTTTGTACATTACCAAATACAATACATTCAAACTAAAATACAGTTCCACTATAATATCGTACAATATGCTATACTTTATTGAAAGTATAATTTAAGTGCTGTTGTATTCCCGGAACAAATTAGTCTTTAGTCTTTTCTTGAAAGTGGCCAGACAGATTTACCTGGTTGTTAAAAAGGTGTAGACATGTGAACAAGTTTAAAAAAAATATATATTTTTAAAAGCAATCTGTCAAGCCTGTCCTCTCTGTTGAGCTTTTGACCAACCTACAGTGGCTGTACTTTGTACATCTATAATCCTATTGCAACAGAAACGTATCACTTGTTTTTAACTACCAATGTCTCTCGAGGCCATCTCAATTTGGTCCTTTTAATAAGGACACTGTGACACTGGATAACTACACCTCCGCACATTCAGTATGCACCACACTACTAACATCAATATAAATGTGTCAACTGATGAACAATTCTTTGGCTTTATTCGTGTTTAGTCTGCTATCATTCTTATCTGCAGGACATCTGACATACTGGTATGTTATGTACTGGTCATGGTGTGACCTAGATTGCAGTCCTGGATTGTGTAACTGTATTTTAATGTGTCAGCACTAATCTTGGCAAATTCCATGGGACTCTGAGAATGTCGTCAAATTTAATCCATATAAAGACTGCTCAATGACAGCACCAATACGTAGGGATGGGTATCATTAGGATTTTATTGCTACAGATACTGTTTATCGATACAGATACTTTTCAATACTAGTCTCCACAATTTGGTGTAAAAAATAAAAAAGGCATGACACGACACTTATTTTATTTTTATTTTTTTTGCAGAAAAACGTTCTGTTTCTTGAGTTTCCTGTAAATGAGCCACGTCCATATTTGGAGCATTGTCTACTGTTATGGCTATAACCTTGACTCTTACACCAAATTCTATAAGCACTTCTCCTGTCTCCTCAGCCACCACAGGACCACTCTGAGACTCATACACTGCCTGGGTCTTTAGGACTTTATTTCTCAGCCTTCATTTACATAAAGTGACTGTGATATTGTAATCCTGTGTGGTATTTGTCCACCCATTACTGGTTATGGCTACTTTTGACACATATCAAGCTGACCGATGATGTTCATACCAAGCAGGTGTGGGGATGTTTGGTAATGTACCTCTCTAAGGGGGTGGTAACTGGGGTTAAGTACTGCGGTCATCTCCCTACAGTTTAAAATATTAACAACCATAAGCCATACAAAATGAGTTATCAGGACAACTCACACTACAACTTAGGCTACTTAGCAGTTAGTGATTTTTGCTATGCTAGCTACTGGCTAACCTTACAGAGCATACCTAAACCAACTAGACTAGACTGTCGGGAAGGGCTGTACATTTTTCACAATAAACTTGGCGACAGTGACATTCTGCTGGGAGGGTTTCTGTGTCATTTTCCTGTCTGATAAAGCGGTGGTTGCTGCTTGACTGACATTGTCTGTAGGATCTAGGCATGGGTGTTACCACGCATTCTTTGGGGGGGTCGTGTCCCCTTCAATAATGAGAAACTACCAATGTGTCCCCCACAATACACAGTAAAAAATGTGTAAATCAACTTGTGGTTGTTTGATTGACACCGTTAGCATGTTGTTGCTATCTGTGTTTGCTAATGAATCTCAGAATCAGATCACCTTAAGTCTGTGCTGTGATGATAATCTGACGGTTTTTAGTTTGGTCAGTCAGTGAAGGTGAGCAAACGGAAGAAGTAACGTTACCTAAAAGGCTTAGAAAGCAGGACCTGCAGCCAGACATACAAGTTTATATTCAGACACTAAGTTACGAGCTACCAAAAGAGGTAACATTAGCTTAGTAGATAAGGCAATAGCTAACAATTCAGGAAACTGCTACTACTGTACACTGTTCTTTATACACTTGGCTGGTGTTACCCCCTTTACATGAAACTACTTTTTTACATAATGAATTTCGCTGCCTTTTCGTAACGTGGAAAGTTTTAGTAAAGTGAGCCCACACTTTTGAATGGTTTGCCTGTACATGTGACACCAGCAGCTTTGACATCATCATGGGACCGTCATTTAACATTGAATTAATTTATGTTACGTAAATAGCGATAGTAGCACCATTTGTCCAGGAGCTTATGTGTATACAGGAAACATCATCTTGTGTCTTCAACTACATGATTCATTTATTTACAAAATGTTAGATTGGCCAAGCTTGTACATACACATTCTAAAAAATGGTAATCCTAGCAAGCAACCAGATCACATCCATTCATCTGACGTCCCCCAAAGCCTTGACCTCAACAAACACCAAAGAAACTTAATCTGCATAGAACAGCTTTGACAATCACTTCATCTATGACAACTCCCAAACTGACAAATTACCTTCTATTGTTACACCCCTTGAATTATGGCCCTTGCAGGCTTATAACCGATACCAAAAAAAAAAAAAAAAAACTATCTCAACACAGTAATGTCAATGTCAAAGAAAGCTGATTCTACATGTTAAGAAAGACATGACAAAGTAAAATGTCCTCCTGAATAAATAATGAACCATTAGCTGATGAAAAACTAACATTTCCAAATGAGGACTCAGTAGCAGTACCAAAATATCAGATTTTAGATATCAGATGAGCTAGCTGTGTTATCCGGTTTGAGTGGATTGGTGAGTGTTTGGTTTCTAAGGTCCAACCACAAATAATATAAGCCATCATAAAGGTCTACAATTGTGTACAAGTAACATCCAATAAGTATTTTGAGTTATATCAGTCATGTTGGCATATTAGTGGCATATATACATTGACAATCCTTTTGATTACACACTTCATACTTGCTAGCTATGACTAGAGATGGCTGTGAGAGAGTTAACATGTAAAGACAGATCCAAGGTATCTGAGAGGTGGTTGCAAATTAATGTGTAATACACAATTATGCATGTAAGCACCGTAACACTCAAAGACCACAATTTCGTTCCCACGTATACCGAGTACTGTATGACAATGAATTCTAACTTGAATAAGTTATGTTACATTTTGTAACAACTTTTGTAGTGAAAACTTAGGTTTCCTTTGCATCACTGTATTCATTACTTCCCATAGGTGGTGAACACATTTCAGCAACTGCCATCTTAAATATTCCCTAAAACGGAATTAACATGTAATTTCTGTTTTATAAGGTGAATTTACTACTACTGACGTAATCATCATTGGTAATGATATTGATAATAAGTTTCACCAAATGATTTGCAGCTTTAAGACTTGAATCAACACGTTGGTTTTATTACTATATTTTACAATTGCTGGGGTCGATCATGTTAAAGGCTGGATTTTGTATTATCAGAATGCAGTTTGACAGCAATAAAACCTCGGCACAAATGACTTGTAGTGACGAAATTGTGTCAATGAATTTGACAAACTCCCGGAATAAGTAGTAAGTAGAAGTAAGGAGCTACCTACAACTTAAACGTTTGACCTCTCGTCCAGATAACTTAGCTACATGGTGATGTGGCTGCGGTAAAACCGCTTAGCCAAAGAGGAAACCAAGCCTGCCCGCTAATTAGCCGTTTAGATTTGTGAATCAGAGCAGTCTTGAGCACCACCTTTAAAAGCTTCCATCAAACCCCATAATATAAAACCTGGTTCGTCAACACCAACACTGTCAATGCAACGTTACTATGTGTGATCAAGCTAACAAGTTTCCATGACATGTTAGCTGTCTGGTTGGAACTGCTAACATTACCCTTAACAAAGTACGAAAACGCCCTTACCTGGGTATACTTTGGGGAAGGTAAAATGGCAGCTTGTGTTTTGACGATTAATGCTGCTTTTAATTTAAAATAACGCCATCTGTGTAAATGTGAAGGTAGCTAATTGGCACGTAATCAAGCTAAATTCTGGCAAAGCCGTATCTTTCCACGTGAACTGTAAGTTCAAGACTCAATGCGCATGTGCACAATTACCTACCTGTTCTGATTGGTCAGTGTCAAGTGTCGTGTTAGTGTTGCCCCGGGTTTAGCCTGTCAGGCCGTTCCTTATACTATCAGCCATCAAAAATAAAAGTGTTCAGTGCAGAAAAATGTTTCTGTGAATGAAATATTATATTTTATTGCTGGATTATTATTACTGATGCAACAATGTGTAAGTAGTAGCAATTTACTGTTGAAGTTGTGATGAAGCTCATTTTAACTATTAACTCAGTTTTAGTTTAACATATAAACATGCATTATGTTCATTATGGATCATCATATATTTTGCAAGGGGAATGTACAAATAAAATGTATTGAGAAAAAGCACAATATTTCCTTCTGAACTGCAGTGGAGTAGAAATATAAAGTATCATAAAATGGAAATACTAAGTACAGGTATTGTACTTGTACAGTATTTAAATAAATATAATGATACTTTCCACCACTGGCTCTAGCCATATTGTTTATTTATTTATTTTTGCCATGCTCACAACATTTCCAATACAAGACTTATTGTGTTTGTTAAATTTATATGTATGAATATTACGTTTTTGTCAGGTTGAAAAAAATCTAAGTAAAATCTAGATTGATTTAATAATATATTATTTAAATAGAAACATCGTAAACCCATAATAATACTCAGAAAAGAACAAACATTTAACCACAAATCCAAATCCCGTTTCTTTCACTTCTCTCGCGATGTTCTGGCAGCTATAGTGTTACTACTCATCACTTATCCCAGTAGCTAACTTAGCTAATGCTAGGCTAAGTAGCAGCTACAGAGTGACATGTAGTCAACTTTACACTCAGTCTCAATGAAGGAGCTTCCAGAGTGATTGGGACATGGATTTAAGAAATATCAAGGACCAGGTAGTAAATAAAGCTTTCGCTGTTGTCTAACTTAACGTTAGATAACTAACAGTTACTTCCCACCAACACTGCAAACAGCTGGCTAGTCATGTTAGCGACATGTCGAGCAAAGTTTGCTACAAGGCTAGTTAATGTCAAAAATTCCTTGCCATGCAAAACTTGACTTAAGTTTCATTTTGATGGTTGTTGTTTCAGTTGTGTAATGCATTTAGGCTCTCTCATTAGGGTCACTGCGTTCCTTTGTACATGAAGTCCAAACACTGCCAAACAAACATTTTAATCTTTAAATCGATGCATTTTATTCTACTGCATAGCTAAATTTGCTTGTAGTGTAAACTGTGGTAGTCAAATGTTGGTGAGTCATTTTTGAAGATTAAGAAGAAAAATCTTAAACATGCAGAAAAAGTGCTGGGCGTTTTGCATTTTTCAAGCAAGTAAAGTCTCCTTGTTCTTCGGTCAAATTAATTCCAATACAATAAAAATGCTTTGAGTTTTACGTGATGTCATTAACACATTGTCTAAGTCATGAATGTATTTTTGATCCCATTAAATTTCAACAAGTTTGCTGATGAAAGCTGTGATGTTGTAATTGTGTTTAATCACTGCTTCAATACGTTTTGTTGCTTTCTGCAAAACTATTATAAATTATTATGTGGGAAAACATAATGAACTGCATCTAATTTTAATGTAACATTAATTTTTTTCATGTCCTTCATCTGCTTTGCATGTCAAATCTCTCTTTCAGTCTCCATTGGTCCAGGCTATATTCAGCCGCAACGCAGAAGAAGTGACATTTTTGTTGAACCATAATGAAGATGTCAATGCACTGGTAATGTTATCTCATATTAACTCTGTAGTCATGTTGTTGTTTTTTTCTGTATGAATTCGTGTTATCAAATTTGCATGCATTTGTCTATATTTTGGGTCAAACGTTAAGATGTGTATCTCTGCTGCAGCCTACTTGCCTTTCTTGAGTGCCAGCACAGCTTTTCTTTAAATGTAAATTCAGACAATTTGCTCAGAAGCGTTTCTGGACACATTTGATACAAAATGTCAATTTGATCAAATGTGTCATACAAACATGTATAGCAAGAGTTTAAAAAAAGTTTAAATTGCACATTAACTGTGCAAACATTTGCAAAATATAACAAACATACATTTGATACAAGGCTAATCTGATAAAATGGAAGAAAACGTGTTGGCTGCATACTTCATTGTTTGATTTTTTGTTCTCTTAGGACCAAGAACAAAGCACACCACTTCATGCTGCAGCTTATTTGGGCGATGTTCACACTATGGATGTACTAATTACTTCAGGTAGAATAACTGTGTGTTGCACTTTTAACTATGTCAGAGTAAATGGGAAGACCATCATCAGCTACATGCACTTGTAATGCTCTAGTAATTAATACAATGAGTCAATCAAGTACAGAAGAACTGAAATTCAAAAAAATCCTTTGGCTGCCAATAAAAAGCTACATTAAAAAAAACCTGTAAAGTATAACTTTTTCTTACTACTAACTACTTTTTTCTGTTACAGGTGCAAATGTCAACGCTAAGGACCAGGGTTTGTTGACTCCTCTACATCGAGCAGCTGCCTCACGAAATGAAGTATGATCCCATTTCAAAATGCAGAGGTAGAAGGACCCAACCACCTGACTGTAATGTTGATGATTCTTTAAATTTGGTGTTTTTCTTCAGAGAGCTGTGGAGCTGCTACTAAAGCACAGAGCAGAGGTCAACACACGGGACAAATTCTGGCATACGCCGTTACACATGGCAGCTGCAAAGTGGGCTACAGGCTGCGCTTTAGCTCTGATACCACATGTGTGCAGCCTGGATGTTGCTGACAGGTCAGGAAGGACACCACTGCATCATGCAGCGCACAGCGGCCATGGAGAGGTAAACCGTAAAGTTGATGGTATAAAAGTAAAGTGAACGATGACTTCGGGACATTTTCGTGGTTTCTGGCAGTTGTTGCAGTATTGTGGAAAAAGGCATTTTGGCTCATAATTTAACGTAAGCTAGTTTTACACAATATTTACTGGTCTGTGTAACCAAACTATAACCATTACCTGTTAGAATGAGTGTCCAAGTATGTTTGCTTATCTGTTGTCAAGGCAAAATGATGCTATCAACTGGACTATAGTTGTAGATGAGATCAGCTGATAAACGCACTGGTTGTATTATGTGTCTGCAGATGGTGAACCTGCTCCTGAGCAAAGGTGCCAATGTGAGTGCCAAAGATAAGAAGGAAAGGCAAGCAATACACATGGCTGCATACCTCGGTAAGTGGTGTCATATATTGTCACTTCATACCCAGAATGAAAACTTTCTCTGACATGAATGTAAGGAAAATGTCTGTCATAAAGCACATTAATATACAATAAGAGACGAGCAAACAACAAACAAACACCAGAGAACTGCCTATTACCAACTGAAGGTGGCCTTTAAAATTTAAGTTACAAGTTGCAATTTCTTTTATCATAAAACATACAAGTTGACACTTTGAAAGCATAATATTATATATATAGTTACTGGTGTCCTGTGGTGGCAGATAGCTTGTAGTAAATGTTAAGCTCTTCTTTCAGGACACGTGGAGGTTGTGAAGCTGCTGGTGTCTCACAGCGCTGATGTGACATGCAAGGACAAACGTGGTTACACTCCGCTCCATGCTGCAGCTGCCAGCGGACATCTAGACTTGGTCAAATATCTGTTGAGACTGGTGGTGGAGGTAAAGTGGTGTGGTCACATTATAGGAAAAGAAAATCATATAATGAATTATTGTAGCTGCCATATGTTTTATGTACTGTGCATTCTGTCAAGGACACTATTGTTAAATGTGCTTGATGCAGATGCAGAGGGTTTGTAGACCTTTGTCTTTGCTTTCAGAATTAAGATATCTAAGATAATAAGATAAAGATAAGATAAGAAAGTCAGAATTAAGATATCAGGAAACATCCTGATCCATTGTACTCTCATTGTCATCCACATCAGTTAAACACTGATATCACCTTGGGCTGCCAAAACAAGGCTCTCACACTTTCAAATCACAAGACGTGTTCCATTTCAAACTCATCAATTGTCTTTTCCCTCTCTCAGATCGATGAACCCAACATTTTTGGGAACACAGCGCTCCACATGGCGTGCCACACAGGCCAGGACTCTGTGGCTACAGAGCTGGTCAACTGCGGTGCCAACATCAATCAGTCCAATCACAACGGCAACACGCCGCTGCATCTAGCTGCCGCCTCGTCTAGCGGGGTGCTGGGTCTCGAGCTGCTCATCAACAATGGTGCTGACGTTAACGTGCAGGTAAAGAGCATGAGTGGATTTGAAAAGAACAAAAAGAGGTGTAGTTATTGGTCAAAGATTATGATGATTTATGCCATTCTTTAATTATTTTAACTTCTAAACTTGTTTTCATTTTCTATGTTTAACAGAATAAAGAAGGGAAGAGTCCTTTGCATATGGCTGCCATGCATGGGCGCTTCACAGGCTCCCAGATTCTGATCCAAAATGGTAATAAATATTGCAAAATATTTACGCTGTCCACTGCGTCCTCTTGAAAAAAACACTTAATCATATCCCTCTGTGCACAGGTGGGGAGATTGACTGTGTTGATATGTACGGAAGCACTCCTCTTCATGTTGCTACCAGGTATGGTCAGGAGTTGCTGATCAGCACTCTGCTGACAAATGGTGCTGATAAGGCCAGGTAAGTCTGTCCATACCTGACAGTGTTTATTTATTAGCAATAGTGTTATTTGCTGTAAATTAGTACTCGGACTACAAGGATGAGCCCAGTAATATGATCCAGCTGCACTGGGCTTAATCTGTTTGCATTTTCCACTTTCATTCAGGAAATTGTAGTAAATAATAATATTTGTTATGATCTCTAAAGACAAGGGATTCATGGGATGCTTCCACTACATTTGGCGGCACTCTACGGATTTCCAGACTGTTGTCGAAAGTTACTGTCTAATGGTGAGAATCTGTTTGTCATTAAGCCGCGCGCCTCGACTTATGCTCTCCGTCAAAGTGTTTCCACTTCACAAAGTGTTACTGTTGCTTGTGTATCCTTCAGGCCAGTTTTGCATCATGCCGTCTCAAACGGCGTCCGTTGGGTTTGATATCAACATCTCCGACGACCACGGGAGGACCTGCCTGCATGCAGCTGCCTCTGGAGGGTGAGCTAACGCACACACATTGATAGATTTATTGCAGTATTTTTTTGACTACATTATATTTGCATTCAACTGAAGGGTTACATTTATAGGACTGTTTCCCGGCTATGTTTCCAACATTATGCCCATCATCTAGACAGTTCCACAGATGATTTTCAGAGTCTAAATATTGTTGATATTTTTATTTGTTGGCTTGTGGTCATAAATTCATTGTATAGCTTAAATCTGGTTGTTAAAGCTCTAATACTGTCAATATGTCTTCTGAGCTTTTGGTTAATTTTAGCCAATTATAAAATAATAAATGCGGAATGATTCTGTATTTTCATACTGTATGAAAATAGCAGCAATAATGGACACACTGTTGATTTTTCTCATTTCAGAATTTTATTTGCCAATAGCTTTGCTCCAAGTGTGGTGAAATGTATTGAAACACTACTGACTACAAGGGGAATTTTTTATTTATTATAATTCTACTAATCTGTCCCCGTTGTTTGCCTGATCAGGAGGGGGACAGCATAAAAACTCAATAGAAAACAGTGAGCCTGAATCATAAATATAATGTCAAACGTGTTCATAAGCTGTCTGATACAGACCTGATTCATTTAGCTGCGAATTAAAATCTAACTCTTTCTTTGTTTTTGTTTTTTTCTTGTGACAGAAATGTTGACTGCCTGAGCTTGCTGCTGAATTGTGAGGCTGATCTGGATGTAAAAGATCATTTGGGAAGGTAAGCAGTGCTGAAGAGCTGGAGCTAAGAACTGAACTCTGATTTGGTGTAAGCTGACATCACAGCTGTCCCCTGGTGGGCAGATCTCCTTTGCACTACGCTGCAGCTAGCGGGAGCAGCCAATGCACAATCTCCTTGGTGAGAGCCGGCGCCGAGGTCAACGAGCTGGATGTGACGGGCTGCAGCCCTTTGCACTACGCTGCTGCATCACACACCTTTTGCGGGTGAGAGACCATTCACTGTCTTGTTTTTACTCTTTTTACTCAGAAGAGTAAAAATTATCTTTGTTGATAATCCTGACTGAAGCCAGTTTTAAAAGTGTCTGTCTTTCTTTCCACAGAGGGGAAACAAACTCTAACCCTGACCGCTGTGAGACAAAGGAACACGAAGCCTCTCTGTACGTTGCATTTTTATTTGTTTTATCTGTATACATAATATGTGCTATGCTGTGCAGTAATAAATAAAAAAATGCAGCAAAATGAATTTCTCTTCTGTGTACATGATATTTCAAAATCAATCGCAGAACAATGCACAGAAAAGCTATGTTTCATTTACCGGACCCATTAATTTATTTCCCAAGACACGGAGAGGTGAATGTTTGTAAAACACATCATGTGAATTATTTCTTTGATTTGCTGTAGTTGGAAGTAGTATAAAGGTTCCTAACGTTCTGCCCTGTGTGTTTAGGTGTTTAGACTACTTGCTTGAAAATGGAGCGAACCCAACTCTGAAGAACACTCAAGGTTACAGTGCAGTCCACTATGCAGCAGCTTATGGGAACAAACAGCACCTGGAACTGGTCAGTGGTATCTTTTGATGTAGAGGCTTTTAGTTAGTAGTTTTTTTTCTTCTTGTAAATCGATTGCAGCCTGGACCTACTTAAAGTTTCCTGGGTTTTTTTCTCTCACTCTCGCAGCTCCTGGAGATTTCTTTCAACTGCCTTGAAGAGGTTGAAAGTCATATTCCAGTCAGTCCTTTGCACTTAGCTGTGAGTACAATGATTACACTGGAAAAGACCTGCCTTTTTAAATGAAGACCACATGTCTACATGCCTTTGACTCTGCTGAAATGATGCATTCTGCTGTCACAGGCGTATTATGGTCACTGTGAGGCGGTGCGTCTGCTGTCTGAGACGTTAGTGAGTCTGGATGTGCGGGACATTGAAGGCAGAACTGCCATCCACCTGGCTGCTCAGAGAGGTTTTGCCCCGTGTGTTGAAGTGCTGCTGAAGCATCAAGCCTCCTACACGCTGAAGGAGCACAAGTACAAGTGGACAGTTCTCCATGCTACAGGTGTGTGTGTGTGTGTGTGTGTGTGTAAAAGATATTAGGACTTGTACAAACTGTACATACAGTATAAACTTGGATTTAGTGTTGTATTGATGACTTTTGACAGGACTGTTTTGGTTGGATTTACTTGACATTTTCCTCTTTTTGTTTTTTTCCCTGCACAGCTGCTGAGGGCCAAATGGACTGTCTGCTTTTATTGGTCAACATGGAACAAAGTGGCGACATCATTGACAGTCCAGACACACGGGGACAGTGAGTCACTTAGTATTTTATTATTGATTGATCAGGTACACCTGACATGTACAGCTTTACATACAATAGTGTCCATTTGAAACGTTTTAAAATAATTTGTCTTGTTATGACATGACAGAACATAAAATACCGGTTGTGGTTATTTACACCAAGAAAGGTACAATGTTGAAACCTTTATTTGCATCAGAGTTTTGCCAGCAGTGACTTTTTTTATTTACTCTGGCACGATTACACTGGCTTAAATACACATTTCAATTTGTAACAGTTTATCTTGACGACCACTCAGGTAAGTATTTATTGTATCAAATAGATACGAATTTGGCAATAACACAACAACCAGCCAAAGAACAGATCAGAGATAAATTATTGTAGATTCACCCTCTACAACATCCGGAAGATTAGGAGATACCTGTCGGAGCACTCGACCCAGCTGCTGGTCCAGGCGCTTGTCCTCTGCAAGCTGGACTACTGCAACTCGCTCCTGGCCGGTCTCCCAGCCTGTGCAATCCGT
>JAVQJD010071441.1:0-38681 GCA_036023655.1 Nannoperca australis | reverse complement strand
ATGGGAGAGATGTGCGGGAGGAGGGGTGTGTGTGTGTGTGTGTGTGTGTGGGGGGGGGGGGTAGTCAATAGCTCATCCCCACATTGTCCCATGGATCCCCCACTGGCGCCGTGCAAGAGCACAACGCAAGAGCCCAAACGGTTCAGAGGAGCACGCCGCTTCTTTTTTTTCTTTTTTTTTAAGGTAGTCTGGAAGCAATCATTCAGTGGAAGAAAAGGTCTGTCAGAGGGATTGTGGAAGTGGCTGCAGACGCCCATTGTCCCCTCCCCTCTCTCTCTACATGTCCCTGCCCTTCCGTTTGTGTGTGTGACTATTCTCCAGACTCCAGGAAGTAGCCAATTGTATCTGCCCGTTTTCCATTTCAGTCTGGCTGGAGGAGTCTGTCTGCACACCAGCCCGCATAAAGGTGCAGGACGGGGTTTCCTCTGAGGCTTTGCATCTCTAGTTTAAGCCCCAAAGCGTGTCTTTATTTATGTCAAACTCCACCTCGCATTAAATCAAAACTAGGTAATACTGATTGTTGCACTGAACCTGGTCCTGGTCCTGACCCAGAAGGGGTTGTGGGCACTTTATTGGTGGGTCTTGACATACAGTATATGCATATTAGGGACTGTATGAAAATTATTAAAGTGCTGAGGGGGCTGAATATTATGCTTCGCTTTGTAGGCTACAACGCCATCCCCAGGGTTGTTAACGTTTTCTTTGAAGCCTCCACTTGACTACACTATCCTCCACAAAACATAATAATCAGAAAAATATAACAATGTTAACTTGGTATCCCAATTTAAAACCATAATATCTTAATAAAACCATGATGCAGGGACAGAAGTGCACATTTAATAACTACGGCACAAGTGAACATTGTCTTGTTGAAGTAACTATTGACTAGTTACTAGTTAATCCTGTCTATGTAGAGTGCTGCAGGGACGACCCGGAAGATAGCATTGCCCTGGTTCCCTCAACAAAAAGCCAAGGGGAGTCTCATTTAGCCACTTGTTAGCATCCGCCTTTTTTTAGACACGTAAAAGCTTCAAAATTCACAAGTGGGGTATTTTGTGACGTATTTTATGTCATAGAACAAAACACGAAAATCTCTTGTTAACCAAAGACCTTACGTCAGCCACCTAACTAAAAACGCATTTAAGGAACCCATTGACTTCCTGACAAGGGAACCTGGAAGTGCAAAAATGCTAACTCATTCATTTTAGGGCTCATTCCTGCAGCACTCTATTGCAAAGGAAGAATGAAATCCATCCGTCCATTATCTATAACTTTATCTAAAGCATTCATTGGGGAAGGCCAGGGTACACTGGATGAGAAAACTTTATTTTTTTAAATTTTATTTATTTATTTAAAAATGTGTCCCTCCCTTGCACATGCATTTGCTTGTATTGCTTTTATTGTGTGTTACTGGGACTTTTTTTCTTAGATAAATAATATCACAAGGATTTATATGTGAGATAATTAATTTAAGTTATATGAATTTGAATATTTTAGAGTACAAATTAAAATGTTGGGTTCCAGCAGAGAAAGTGGAATTGCCCTTGCTAAAGTCTATCATGTGGCCAACAGAGCACAATCAGAAGAGGCAATGCAATAGAGTAAAACAGCATTGTAGAGGAAGAAGGATGATTAATATTCTAGATAGCGGTCTTGGCCTTTACTATAATTTATTGACACAGTGACTGCTTCCAGACAAGGGGTCATGCATATGCAATTAAAGAGGCTTATTCTGTCTGAACCACAGTGCTCAGAATAGAGTGAAGACGGCGCACAGGGAGCTCGTCATTGCTAAGATAAGAACAATAGAAATGACTTTAATTAAAAAGATAAAGGAGTCTCTTTTTTTCTCCATCACTTGCACATCTGATATCTTGTCGGGAAAGTGCCAAAACACCCACATTGGTAAATGTCATTGCATAATTGAAAAATTTTAAATCCTGGGGTGAATAGCGAGAAGCTGGGTGTGTTTCTCTTCTCATTTTGTTGTGTTGGGGAAAAAAAATCTCCCATATGTCAACGTCTCCAGCTGCGGTTCCACCATAATGAAACAGAAAGAGAGGAGATGATGTGATGTCCTGTCCTGAAACATGCTGTCAAACCAAACGGTGACTAGTAGCAGTTGATCTACCTGTCTTACCCCCTTTTTAGCTGATCTTTCAGAGTGAATGGTTAGAGGTCAAAGGTCAAAATTTTTCACTCCTCTCAGTCTAAAAGGAAGTTATTGAGGTCTGCCATGAAGGTCTCAAAGCTCATCTCACGAGTTCACAAAGTGAAACAACACGGTGTCAAGTGACCAGAAAATACTGATATATCTCACAGTGCCGGGAGAGACAGACACTGTAGCAACAAATCACAGACATTGTCTTAAGAGCAAATGGGTTTTAGAGGAAAAGCAGCAGGGCAAACAATTACTTTAATCCTCGATTGATCATTTGGTCTATAAAATAATAAGAAAATGCCCATTGCAATTACCAAAAGCCTAAGGGGATATCATTAAATTTCTTATTTTTTCAGATGAACATAAAGTGCAAAAGATATTCAGTTTATAATCATATAAGACAATAAAAGCAACTGAGAGGCAGGAACTAAGGAAGGTTTTTGTATTTTTGCTTGATCGATTACAAAACATAAATTGCAGATAAATATTCTGTCCGACAACTAATCAATTATTCCGCAAATTGTTTCAGCATTTTTTTTTAATCTGTGAAATGTAGCATGAAAATGAAATGTATAGTAATATCCCCAAAATCTAAAAACTGGAGGAAAATAAACGCATGTATACTTATAAGCAGAAGATCAACAGGAGACAGAAAAGTTTCCAGTAGCTTATGGTGGCTAATGTTAGCTAACTTTAGGAAAGTGATACTTTGATACTTGCAAAATCTATCACAACTCAGTATACTCACTACAGACAGCAAATGATAAAAAACTAAAACTAAATAAGCCAACAAAATTAAGAACATATAAACGTTATAATGACCTTATATCAGAGTCTTCACTAAGGTCTCATGTAGCTATCCTTGAAGGTTAAAATTATTTTTATGTAACAAATAAATCATTCATATTACTGCTTTACCTGGACATCATGTTTTTTTTGTGTGAGGATTTCTGTGTATTCAAGGGCTTTTTGCTAAAACATCTGTTCAATGAGGTTGTTTGATGGAAGTTTCACAGTCTTTAACAAGTGGAGGACACTGTGCAGAATGGGTCACTTTACATTCACATTCCTTTAGTCTGGTTTTGTTCAAGGATTCAATTTGTGACATTTTTTTTCAAGTAGCTGTGGGCCTCAGTGACCCAGTTCTCTTTATAGGCCATTAGTGTGAAACAATTGTGAAGATCTGCATACGTGTAATTGGTCTTCATACAAGAGTACCAAGGCCAAATGGTCATAGCAATGTCAGACACCCAATGTTCATAATGTAGTCTTTTATCATTAAGGTAATGAGTGCATTCAGACTCCCCAGACGATTAACCCGTTTTATTTTTGTTACTATTCTACAATCTTTCCTCTTACACGCTAGCAAAAATGTTAACTTTACAAAACAGACACAATACAGCTCCATATAGAAATGTTAGTGTGTTGTTTGTTCAGTTTTGAATGATTGTGGGGCTTGTGGGGTATTTTCATCATGAACTTTGCGCTAAATGCTAAGGTCATATGTAGCAGGTAGAATGTTTAGCATGTTCACCATCAAGCATGCTAACTTTAGCACTAAACACAAAATACAACTGTAGGAAAGTCGTTTGCAAGTACAAACTAACATTTTTGACCTGATGGGGGCTTTAGATTCAATAAAGTTATTACAGTTCATCCTAATGGGAACATGAATGTATGTACCACATTTCATGGCAATTGATCCAACAGTTGTTGGGATATTTTGCTTAAAACCACAAATGTCAACTTAATGATGACACTAAAGGAAAAGTCATGGGATCACCAAAAGCCTTAGGATATATCTTCTGGGAACCATGAATGCCTGTAAAACATTTTGTGCCAATCTATCGAGTAGATATTGAAATGTTTCACAAGAAAAGTTCAAACTTTGACCTGCCGGTGGTACTATGAAGTGGTAAAAAGTATAAAGTCAGCTGGATTGATCCTCTAGGGACCACAAATGTCTGTACAATCCAATCCAACATCCAATAGTCTAGATCAAAGTGATGACCGACTGACCACCAGCCCTATATTTCTATCCATAAATCTCAGTTTCTTCATTTCCTGTCTTAAAACCTTGTGATGTGTTAAGCAGCTTCTTGTAAAAAGTCGTCGAGCGGTGACCTACAAAGAATTTGAAAACCCAAAAGTAGAAAATAGTTCCAGCAAAAAATATAAAGAAGACATAAGATACAGTAGAGGTATGTGACTTTAAAGGAAGTACACTTTCTGTAGCTGGTATCTTGCAGACATCACAAGAATGATATAGTCTCTGTCTCTTTGTGAATCGTGCTCTTGTTTTCCCATTGACAGTCAAGCCCATCATTGAAACTCTTTCATTCCACTGAAGATTTGCAGGAAGGAAAGTCAGTAGGTGAAACCGAGTGTTACCGGTTTGTTTTATATTTATATATAACCCTTAGTGCTGTTCTCATGCTGTGAGCGAGCTTCCCCCTTGCTGTGACCTAATCCTAAAACCGCTGAGCCTAATGACCTTCCATCGTTACTGTGGTGATCTGTCATATTAATGAGTTCCATGTCACTGGGGGCAGCCAGTACTTATTACAGAGCCACTTCAGCAAACTGGTCTCCATTGCCCTACTTTTTACATCACTCAATAGACGCTGATCTGGGTATGACCTCTGTATCTGGAGCCACGCCGCACCGGTAAACTGAAATGCAATCTCACCTAGACCTTGAGGAAAATGCACTGGGCTCCAAGAGAAATAAACTACCCATCCCAGAATCCCCTGCTCCATCCATCTTCTTGCTGTCACCTGAAACGGGAGCCCATGGTAAGGTGACCCCCACACCATGAAGGAACAAGGAGGGCCATGTCATGAAAACCTCTCCTCAACCATCTGGCACCGCAATAATAGTGTTGGAAGCAGGTGAGAGTCGCTGCAGAGATAGAAAGAAAGAAAGCGTCAGTCTGAATGGTTTGTCCTCCAGCCGCAACCTATCAACGACCCCGTGTTGAAAATGGGCCATTCTTTACATCAAATTGCATCCATTATACTGTCCTTGAGAATGAGAGAGAATTTCAGGCATGAAAATCAATACAATAGAGACGAAAGGCATGAAATTCTCTTGGGAAGTGGGAGCTCCGGCGACACAGTGGATGCCATTGTGCCATAAACCTTTCCCCCTCCCGAAGTGGTTTCATAACTCTGTTTCTGCTGCCTCTGCATCTACGACCACAACAGGCAACAATGAGATGTGAGAGACACATACAGTGCTAACATGCATTAATATTTTGCGACGCAGATGTGAACAGAATGCAACGGTTGGGTTTTTAGGGGGGTTTGTGTTGCTTGCAGCGCAGAGTAAAAAAGCAACTGCAGTTAAAATGACCCAAGGAAGCAATGATGAAGTCCACAAAGAAAAAAATATATCTCTATCTACAAACTCTGTTCTAGTTACTGTATCTGAGTAAAATAACAAACTAGTCTTGGCCGGCAAAAACCAATGTCATGATCTTCCAGATAACATTAAAAAATCTAATTAAAAACATACAGAAAGGGGCTGTCTGCAGTGGTGGTTCCCAGCTGGGAGAGGTGCAAGATTCTTTTGGCGGGTTGTGAGATGATTAATAAGGTAGGACAGGACAGGACTTTTCTCCAATTTTTAATTGTCACATTTCAGACAGTTTTACCTCTTCAGGCTTCTAAAACCTTTTCAAAATAAACAATTGGAGATGGGAAGATCACTCTGAGTTGCTTCTAACATTTAGACAAGGAGTCAAAAAAACACTATTATTTAAAAGGAACTCTTTGTCAGTTAGATGAGAAGATCGATACTTCTCTCATGTCTCGATGCTAAATATGAATATGACCTTAATATTTAAGCCAGATGTAAGAGCGGTATTGATCTTCTCATCCAACTCCTGGCAAGAAAGCTAATAAGTGTATTTCCCAAAATGTCTATTTTACTTTATAAGGTCGTGTGCGGTCTGTCTGGGCTCATATTACTGGCCAGAGAGAGGTGTATTTGCTTAAGTTCAACGACAACAACAACAACAAGGAGCAAAGGTAGACATTGATAAATCGGCTAAGGACACATATACTTTACAAAATAAAACAAGCTACCCTAAGGTGCTAAAAATGTGAAATTTAATTAATTTCCCTTTATGTCCGTGTTCTTCCCCGAGTGGAACAGTACATCACTTTGCTTAATAACCATGTGACACTTTGGTTGCTTTTTCACATTTTTATTTAAACTCCTATTTTCAATGTAATAACCGCCACAAAATTACAGCTGTTGTCATATTATATGTAATCATATAAAGCCCACCCGGGACGAATCAAAGTACAGGGCCACCGTATTTTTTCTTTCATTAGTAGTAGTCATTTTAGTATTACTACCATAAAAAAAAAAGTTTTTTGGGGGGGGAGGGAATATATATATATATAAAAAAAAAACAATATACATGAAAATAAATAATTTAATACAAAGTCTCTAGTTAAACATGCAAATAAAGTGACAAATCAAAGAGACAAATGTAATTATGCACAATAGAACAGCAGGTTTAGTGACTTGTCCTAGTTTAAGTACTTGCTTTGGGTTACCATCAGGAAACAACATGGAAACGACAAAGACAAGGTAAAGTCAAATCAATGGGCTGGAAGCAACAATGAAATCACAGCGATCCGGACTGCTAATATTCTCCAGGGACTTGAGCATTAATTAAACTATAATTCAAGGTGTGTTATTGGAGGTGGCCACCAAGCAACACAGGTGGACTCAAATATGCAACCCCTGCATGTTTTATGACAAAACGTTCTGTTGGTTCTCTTTCTCTGACCTTTTTTATTTCACAAACACAAATCTTTTATACAAACCCATTGTACTCAGAGAACAATGTTGGACAAAGTTAAGCGCTTATTCATGAGATAATCATTCTTAAAACATCATATAAATTATTCATGAAATGAATGTTGTGTCTTCCAAGACATGTGGTCTTGTCTTGAATATTATAGTCAGTACTATTTCTTAGCATTCAGTGCAGCGGTAAATGAACGCTCGCCAGAGCAGTGTAACACGTAGGTGTATGTGTTTTAATTAACCTTTTCTTTATAAGCAAGAAAGAAAAAAAAAGTAGGATTATCCATCGCCAGTGTCCTGAGCTCCTCAGAATAACAAAATCTTTTACAGAAGAGATGTAACTCGGCATGTGCTGCGGAACCAGGTGAAGCTGCTCAAATGTTAAATAGGTAGTTCCCTACGGGACTGACTGTACATGAGTGGGCGCTACTGTGTGAACTGTTAACCAGTACAGGTGAAGCTTCACAGTGTCGAAGCAGAAGAGTTATTATGATATGAGAAAAAAAGAGGTTGTGCTGCATAAAAAGAAAGAGAAAAAAAAGCCCACAAACACCATTCTGTACAAGGTCGAGGCACTTTCAAAGCAGCGTGCACATACTATAAAGGGCAATGCGCACACACCCACCCAAAACACAGACACACACATGCCGTCAGTCTCTTTTTTTTTTTTTCTCTTCTTCTTTCTATTCTGAACGGGGAAGAAGACACACGCAGTCCACACTGCAGCAGGTGTTTCAGCCAGAGTCCATGCTGAACAGCTCGATGCCATGCGGGCTCCAGCGGAGGCCGACTCCAGAGTTGAAGACCAGGGACCAGACGTAGGGGATGAAGAAATCCTCCGGCTGGTCTTCCTCCACATACTTAAACTTGAGCTCTGGAAACTTCTGTTCACATAAAAAAAAAAAAAAGAAAAAAAAAGAGAAAGAGAAGAAAGATCGTTACGATGTCGTAATAATAAATAAAAATAAGCGCGTACCATGAATACATGTTATTGTTGGTCTGAATATGGCCTAAGAAGTAAAGGCCACCAGGACATGCCACCAGCTCCAACCACATAAGATATTTATAAAGTGCTGTGGACCAACGAATGGAAGGAGGTGCTGCTGTACAGGTAGGTTCACTTGTTCAGGCCTCTTAATATTCACTCTTCATCAGGTACAGTAGCTCGCCGGCAGATGTAATTCCATCTTTCTGTGGAGTAAAACTGCCCGCGGGACATGTATGACTCTGTGGTCCGACCACTGACCTGTCAAACGGCTGGCTAATGTGCCAAGTTCACCTCCCGACCCCAACGGGCGACTTGATATCGACAGCTACTGTTTGGTGAATAAATAAAGCAGACTGACCGTCACCGCGATGGCTTGGGTCAGGAACTTTCCGGCGATGGAACGGAACAGCTCTGTTACAGAAGGGGAGCGGAGTTGCCTGACCTTAATACACAACGAGTAAATACATAAAGAACAAAAAGGTAACGTAATAAACTCAAACCAAACATGTAGGGTGGGACTTTACGGAGCAGTCTGTCAGCCATCGTGACCTTATTGTCCCGTGGAGAAGTGCTGAGTAACCGGATTACTTGGTAACAGCCACCACACTCTTCAAGCTTCAGCTTGTCATGACATGGCTTGTTAATGGACTAAACACTCAGTGAGCTGGACCAGGAGAGGTGCTCGAGTTTATATTGAAGGGCATCAGTGTTGATTATGTCCAGGTGGGAAAAAGAGACAACAAACATACCGCATGTGGCTGTGGCTGTGGATGTGGACTGTACTATCTTGTGCATACTTATTATGTTATATTTTATTGTGTACATGAGCTCAAACAATCGGTCCATTAAGCAATTCATTGACAGGAAAGGAGGAAGACTTGGGACAACAAACAAATTGGGAAGACTTAAGTGTTTTCTATGTCTTTTATGATATTAAATTATATATCTTTGGGTTTCGGGCTGCTGGTCAGACAAAACAAGCGATTTGAACAAGACGACTTGGGCTCAGGGGAACTCTGTTGGATTTTTGTCCAAGGACAACTGATGACTTCTAGGGTAACTATGGTTCATTTAAGACTCAAATTAAATAATACAAAAATGTAAGAGTTTACAAGTGGCCCTGTTCCATATACATTTATATATTAATAGTTACATTTAAATACATTTTTGCCCCATTTCAGCAAACATAAGCCCAAAATTTGTGCAACTGACGATTCTTTTTATTAATTGATTTTGTGTTTTGCTTATAAAAAGTGGAAAATGCCCATTGTAATTTCCAACAACCAAAAGTTACTTCTTCAAATGTCTTGCGTTGTTCGACAAACAGTCCCAAACCCAAAGATTTTCACTTTACAACGATATAAAACAGAGAAAAGCAGCAAATTGTCACATTTGAGAATTTCACATTATCGCTTGAAATGTGACGACTAATCGACAAAAACAAGATACTGAGGTGCTCCCTGAAGTGTCTGCGATGGACGCGCACGTGTTTTTCCAAACCTTCTATAAGCAAACATAAAACCCACCTTACAGCAGGTTGATGGCAGAAGAAGAGCATCAATAATACAGCGGTGCCTCATTATATCCTCCTGTCTACACACGCATGTATATGCACACACGCAGCCAGTAATCAGTCTGCAGTGAAAGACAGACGCCGAGGGGCCTTTATGCGATGGTCCCAGACCGGTCTATTGAGCCCCGGCTGGCTCTATTCACTGCCACGCTATCGGTATCATAATGACATAGACAGAGGGGCTACGGGGTCACAGGCCATATGCCAGGCTGCTGAGGCTAGACCACACACACCACCGCCACTGTGATGGCTAGACACAATGCTGGAGCTGTATTATCTGGCTGGTATTTGTGTGTAGGTGACTGTCTCGTAGACAAGCTGACCAACTCATCAACAGTTCACATGACACAGATGGTGGCAGTAACTTAACCCAGGCTCATTTTTACTTGCTATCATAGAGGATTGTAGTGTAGTATTACATTTTAATCTGGAAATTATTTTGTTTATATTTCGCAGCTTTGTTGACTCGCAAGCACAAACAACCAAAACAGGAGGCAGTCGAGCCGATTAATGTCTTGCCACAATCATTTTTGGTCAATTAAACATTACCCGTTATGCTAACTGTGTCATTAAGATAATTAAATCAACATACTTCCAAAACACGTGTGGTATTAAGATTAAGGAATCAAACAGTGCTCCAAAAACTAGGAACATGTGGTGTGACAGTCACGAAAGTTATTGTTTTCATAAGAACGTGTCTATAGACTGATTTAAGCCACTGTGGCAATATCATGTAGCACATTACAGGTTTCTGTAGTGGCAAGATACTAAAAGGACAATTTTTCAGTATATATGCTCCATCAAATCACTACTGAATAGGAGGAGCACTTCATTATGACCTCTGAATGCAGCATGCGGGAAAAAAATCATCAGAGCTCCACTGTAAGCACACAAATGGTCTTTTCTCAGCCATTACGGCATAGTTTTGAAGTGAGAGTGACCTAACATCAACAATACAAGGCAGAACATTCCTTTCGACATTTTCTCTTAAAGATCAAGTGTGTTCTTCTCTCCGGCCATCTCTGGTTTATTGTGTCATGGGAAGGTTGTTGTTGGGAGATAAAGAAACGTCAAGAATGACTCCAACATTTAATACAACCAAAGTGATGAAACAAACACAACGTTATACACACGTTTTAAACATATGAGCACTTCATACAAAAAACATTGACTTCAATAGTACTTCACTAAAGCTTAATACAACTGCCAGTGAAAGAACAAAATGAAAATAAAACTGAATAAAACTTGACAGTTACAGCATAAAAAAAACAAAAAAACAATCCTATGTAATTAAAGGAAACGCTCTGCATTCTGGGAAATATGCTAATTATTGTTCTTGCCCAGATTTAGATAAGATACCACTCTCATGTCTGTACATTTAATACCTTTTTTGTATGAACTGAACCAGGCTAGTTGCTTCTCCTCGTTTCCAGTCTCTATGCTAAGCTACGCTAGCCAGCTCTTGCCCCAGCTTCATATTTAGCGTACAAGCGCATTTACAAAAATGTCAAACTATTCCTTTAATGATTAAAAGCAGTTTGTGTGGCGTCACATCAGTGGAGCAGGTAGATCATTTTGCAAGCTGTCAAACAGACAGACAAAGTAAGTGAAAATGATACACCTAGTGCTACTAAAACAAACATCTGATATCCAAATGAGAGTTCGACGGGACAAGTGTCTACTGGAGAAGATATTATGAACACAAACGACATTAATACAGACTCCCCCCGAGCACATGCGACCATTTTCACTAGACGCTGAGCACAAAATGAGAAAAAAATAAAAATGATCCTTGAATCACAATGGCCAACATTTTTCCTCCTCCTTCTATATTGGACACAACCACCCTGGGACTTGATGCTTGGCAAGTCTTGGATATCACCACATGCCTCACAGCAAAAACGTTCCTTCGACGCTCCGGTGCTTTCTGGGAAAAAACCAGAGCATCTCTGGACTGCCGCATCCCATCCCTAATATTATCTCTGTCCCTTATTCTGTCCACATACTGTGGCTTCCTCTCTGTACATATCTCCTCTGGCTCTCTGTTGACTTCTCTCCCTCCTCCCCTCCTCTGTTTTGTTCTCAGTCTGGCAGCTGTCTGGGCCCACTTGGCCCGGGCTCATATCAGTTAGTTATGGGTCCTGGCGGGTCAGGCCCTCGCCCCTGAACACAGACTGGCTGGCTGGCCTCATATCTTCACTCAGGACTATGTGTTCCCTTCCCTCCTCTGCACGCTGCTGTGCTTTTAGAGTTCGGCCAGACAGTGAAGAATGCGGCTAGGGAGCAAATATGAACTAACCGCACGCATGCACGCACGCACGCACGCACGCACGCACGCAAAATTTGAATTTGTCTAATACTTTTCCTCTAGAGTCACACATTCTTGTCCACCTCATGATTAGGTGTAATGTGAGGTAAAATTCTTATTTGGTTGTTTAGGACCAAATACCTGCAAAATGAATGACTCTCACAGGAGCCTCACCTCTACTTTATATTTAGTGCTAATTAACAAATGTTAGCATGCTAACATCCTAAACTAAGATGTGATCATGCTAAACATTAAACCTCTGCATGTTAGCACCGTCTTTGTGTATGCCGACATTAGCATTAGCTAATTAGCATTAGCAAAGCAACTCTGTGATTACAGTACAGCCTCACGGAGCTGTCAGCAGACGTTTTTACAGACAGAATGATTCATTGGTTGCAAATAAAAATAGTCGCAGCCCTACGGTTCAGATTTATTTCTTTGTGAAATTTGAATGCAACACATTCTGAAATTATGTTCAAGTATTGAAGATTGATAGAAGCAAAGTTAAGGGAGTTACAAAGTGTCAGTAACTTCTACTGAAAATAAAAATAATTCAACAGCCTCGCCGTAACCATGTTATTATTACAGAAAGTACTGTTCACCCCAAATTTGAGTTGTGTCAGATGTTTGTTAAACCCCGGAGATCAGCTGTGAAGACAGGTTGTATTCACGACTCACTGACACCAACTCAAACACTGTTTGATCTGAAGTTACTCCACTGGTCTGGAAGAGGCTTTAGAGGGAGAAAATGCATATTCCCCATGTTGTCAGTGTGTGGGAAAGTAGTGCTGACCAGCCATCAGACCCATTAAGGCCCAGGTACTGAGTAACAGCTGGTAAGCTCCCCCCACCCCCTCTGTCCCCGTCCTGTGGAGCCAGAGAGTCTGTGGGCTATCACTGCTCAATAAGGCAGATTTCAGCTGGTCGGGCTAAACAACACATTCCACAGGCACTGCCCATGAGAGCCACTCAGCCTCACACACCCTGAAACAACACACACATACACAAACAATGAGAGACAGTTGAGTGACAAGGCACTGAGGGTCATCCCTGCAGCATTTACCACCTTCTTTTAATCCTTCCTTTCAGTTGGGAGCTAATTTGCATGTCTACGTCTTTGTGCGGATGCTGTTAAGCGCTTTGAGTAAACAGGCGTTCTGCAGTCTCGTGTCTACACTGTGCCACTCACCTAAAACAACATGGTTCTGTTTTGATAGTATAATCTAAACTAAATTATTTTCTTTACAACCGCCAGATCCTCCCTAAAAACGGATTGTAAGGCGGCAAAAATTAAGCAGCGTCTTCCCTAAAGTGGATAAGTGTAAAAACGACTTGCATCCACACAGAAATATAAAATTCTAAATAGCTACATGTCTTCTTCCTTATCTTTATACTGGCACCTCTTGGAGAGTTCACACTCTACATGGTCTTTTTGCATATCTTTCTCTGTATAGTATCATTTTGTTAAAGACCTATGAAAGTTACCCATTGACACAGGCTAAGTGCGTCCAAACTAAGCCGGTTACATTCGGATATTTTTCTCTCCATTTCAACCATCTGTCTAGACTAAAATGACGTTGTTTTTTTCTTGTCCAGAAACTGAGCTTTCCCAAAACTGTCTCCTGAGCGTATAAATCTTAAAATGGCATCTTGGCGATTCACTGCACACACGGAGCTTTTGCAAAACGACGACGTAAGCTGCCCGGCGAGGGCCAGGTGCTGTGTGGCATTAAAGTTTAGAAGGACTTTCCGTCACCTTACATTTTCTTTGGGATCGATCATTTTAAATGTCAATATAGCCGAACACACAGTGCAGCTGTTGTCATTAACCTGTGTGACTTTATCGTGGCAGCGCGGCAGCTTGGGATTGATTGCTGGTTAACAGGTAGCATTTACGAGCGACGGTTATATCACTATTCCACACTTGTTCCATTGTCTGATAATAGCGTGTATGAAAACACAGAATATGTGACCACAGAGAGCAGGAGGACACTGAACGGAGGTGTAAGGGGCAGAATAACGGGCGCTCTGTAGCTGCGCAGTCACAGTTGGCTATGTGGCAGCAAGGTTAACACTTTCTGCTGGTGTGGGTGATACTACAGCTCCGCTTCTGTCTTTAACGAGCATGTTTGTGATTTTATCAGACGACGTCGCAACCGTAAAAATTATGTTTTGGCGTGTTTCGCTGTAGACAAAAGTCTCTACTGAAACCACATGGAAACGCTAACGTGGATTGTAAATTGTTTTCACGTGACCTTTTGGACTTTTGATCATGTTATTTTATATATCCGTCTTTAAACACTACAACGCAACATGTAGTGTTCTCAGGCTTCTCTACTTTGGACATTGTCCCCAAAAAGCGGTGGTTTTAGTTGTGAAAGACGGAAAGCCAAAACACAGAGAGAAGAAGGGTTTTTTCCCCCTTCAGCTTAGTGTCGACATGGATACAACTTCAGGAATTTAAATTTCAACACAGCACTTGTAAGATTAACCATTTGTTATCTTATACAAAATTCATTGACTGCACTGTACTTCACTACTATTACTTGTGAAAATGGCCACAGGATAAAACAACTTCACTAAAGAATAGAAAAACCAAGCTGAAAAAGATGCTCAGGCTCGACTTGACTTTACATGTCTTTCTTGACACACAACTGATTGAGACACCGCTACGGCTTCTAAGAGTTTTTACTGATTAATTACAGACTTATCGATGATTCCACACAACATTAATCCAACGTATGGATTTTCCCATTGGGAGCTGTACGGCAGAATGAGCTCATAAGATGAAGGGAAGCGAGGGGTAGAGACGGGCTGTTTGTTTGAGCGATGGTAGCATCAAGCGGTGGGGACTTCTCCCCGAGGAGACATTGCCCATCTACTCTCTTTGCTTCATGTCACCCTGTAGAGATGGGAAGCACTCCGATGGTGGGGGGGGGTCAGTGTGGACACTCCACGACACTTTTGCACAGGAACAAAGACGGTCGACACAGCGACGCTGGCACTCAAAAGGGTCATCTGCAAACATGTGCACATACACTCACACTCACACACCATAGCTGACTGCATGAGTGTGCGCTACAGGTACAGCACCGGCCGCTGAAGGACACGGCACGTGTAATTGTATGGCTCTGTGGTCGATGGCTCCATTAACGCTCCAAGGTGCCGAACGAGAGCGAGACAGGGAGAGCACATGGACTCGTGGCCACACACCATCCTTCTTCAACATCGGCTGGCGAGACAAATGCCTTGCAGCCGGCCGCCAAGTATAGAACATGAAACACATGATGAAACATGCAATTAAGAGCTTCAGTGCTGGTGAGGAGCAGCGTGGAGAGACCGCTGGTTACATATTTCCTCACTGATTAATGGAGGAGCACCAGGAAGGGCGGGGGTTAGCAAACCCGCCAGGAGTGTTGGGTAACGAGGCGCGGTGGCAGATTTATGTCCCCCAGACCCCCTCCCCCCAATCTTATGTGCCCATGACAAAGTGCCCCCTAGACCCCCATCCCATCTCCTTGAAATGTCATTACATGTTCACGTATAGCAGGCTAGCGGAGATGGAATGAAGATGGGCATTAATGCTAATGAGAATTGAGCTTTAGCCTTTTGTCTCATGTCCCAATGGCTCTTTCCATCTTTCCCTTGCTCCTGGTCCACATCCCTATCCCATTCCTCTCCCTCTCTCACCTGTCCAAACTAATTCTCTTTTCTTTACCTTCCCAGCGCCGATCCACCATACCTCACAGCCTTTGACAACCCATTGCACCCTCTACACGAGCACCTTGATGATCCACTTCTTTTTTTTCTTCTTCGGCCAGTCTCATATTTCATTATTCCTCGTCTCCATGGTCTCCCATTCCATCTGTCCCCCTACTGTGTGTGTGTGTGTGTGTGTGAGAGAGATTTACCTTCAGTCTGTCATTGGGCAGGGCCTGGGCTCCTTTCATGATGACCTCTTGAACCCTCTCAACTGACAAGTCACTTCCAGCCTGCTCCAGACGCTGACTAAAGAAGCCGATCACCTGAAGGTCACGCAAGAGGAAACAACCAATCACAAATTTGCCTAAATAAGCTCACTCGCTTTCATGCCGAGTGTTAGATGAGAAGATCGGCACCACTCTCAAATTATGTATAATTGACTAATTTTGTTTTATACGCATTTTAAGAACGCTTTCTGTGATCTTCCGTCATATTTGGCAACAGTTTATTGTTCCACTGTAAAATATCTTTACTCAAACACGTCTTTATCACAACATTTTTGGGTGCATTCTGTCTTTATGTAAGAAAACAAACCATTTTGGCTGATATAGTATCATATTGCTACTATTCTTAAGTGTCAATATCAGCACTGGCTTCCAAAATCCACTAACGGTCGGATCCCGTTCCCGTTTTAAATAAACAGGATCTCACGCCGTCTTGATGTCATTGAGGTTAAATATCAACTCCCAGTTCTGTCACGAAGCTCTCTGACTCTTCCAATCCCGCTGTTTGGAGCTGTCACATTGATATTGCAGCAGCCACACCCTATATGATGACACTGGGTGCAATATGGATACATAAGTTAGAACTGCCTGGCTACATATAGACCAGCTAACATTACATTTTGTTAACAGCAAAACAAGCTAGCTTCGAGTTGAGACTACTTTTACTTTTGCATCAACAGCCAACAAGACATTCATGGGTTGTCGTGTTCCCTAGCAACAGTAAGTTGATAAAAATGCGTCTAAACTATGCAGGGAAACAGAGCTACTTATAGTATCATTTATATACCAATTATATAATACTGATAGAGAATCTCTGAATATAAGTGGATAAGGTTGATGAAACGGCTATAAAGTTGCATGATTATGCTTCAGAGAGGGGAAACCTGCACAAATTGAAAGTGTTACAAACATAGGCTGGGCTAATATGCCTGCAGGCTACATACTCAGAAAAGACATACATACAGTATTTCAGATTATATATTTCCCATAGGGTATGAGCATGTTTCATCCGACTTACAACAAGCACTTCACTGGGGCTCAAATTATCTGATGCCTTCTGGGTTTAAGCACAAACACGAGATCAAGGAAACTTTGTTTCCACTGCTGCGCTAGATTCTTCCCTGCAGAAATGTTTGATATTTGATCATTAAAAGAACTCTTGGTATTACGGATTCTTTCTAATGCTCTTTGTTTTTGGTCAAATGAACAGTGAAAAATGCATCTAAAGGCAATGTTTTCTCTGCTCACGTTTTGTGGTTCCTTAGAGAATTCAAACATACCAGATCCGACATGAGCACTGTGTGTGTGTGTGTGTCTATAACTCTCTAATACTAATCTCTTCATTAACTCTGAAGGCCTCTCACATGGGGTAAATTTAAAGGAGCAAAGCAGCTTCTCACCCTGAATCTCATGCAAACGCACACACAGATTTGCAAGCACAGGGAAGGCTTCGTAGAATAGCCTTAGGGAGACTGACTTAACTAAGGCCTTCTAGATAGCATGCTCCCCCTCATATTTATGGATAACCGCAAGGCCCATGGCAATGCATGCAGCAACCCCCAGCCCTCACATGTACACACTTGTACACGCCAGAGCTTCCTTTCCTCTTCTCAATGACTAACACAGCTATGAATGACAGCTTTCTCTCGCTCTGTTCCTTTCTTTCTAACACACCAAACACTCTCAATGAGTATTTGGCACAAAGCCTCTCCACACAAGGGGACTGTAATTCATCAATACTACTTAAGCTCACGGAGCTCTCAGCATGCCATACAGTCCAAATGCACACTATGTTAATGCAGTTTGCATATGTTCTAGCGCTGCATGGCCTTGTGAAACTTTCCCTCTAGACGGGGAGCGGGAAAAAACTGTATAACCTTGATCTATGGAATAATTACCACAAATCAGCTAACAGCATGAGGTAAAGCGCTCCAGGGTTCAAGTGTCGCTTTATTAAATTCTGATATTTGGGTGACATTCAGGAAAAAAGCAGACTGACCGTGTCCAGGTTCTGCATGATGTCTTGGAAGGATGGGTGCGTCCTGAACTGCTCGAAGAGCTCCCTCTTGTAGAGCAGCGCGTACACCAGGTTGGGGTTGTGGTGTAGAGAGCTGCACAAGCAAGAGTTGATGATTTCCAGCATCATGCGGATCACCTCCTCAATCACATTCAGGTCCTGGGCCTGGGGGAGAGGGAGGATGCAAAGGTTAATTGGTTTCCCACTACACTGGTTTCACTTATAATGGTGTTTTTAAATGATTGCTTCCTGATAGGTTGATCAGCAGGGGGGGGACAGAGAGGTGGAAGGAAGGACGGAGGAAGATGAAAGATGTTACCAAGTTGTCAGGCAAGGTCTTAGTGAGGGACAGGTAGGTGACTTTGTAAGCCACAGATCATGTCATGTCACAGTATGCTTCCTGTTGGGGCAAAGGCAACTGTCACTAGTGACAGGTGATGGTATGGGAAGAAAAGGGTGTGGGAACGATGCAGAGATGGATGAAGGTTGGTCGAGTGGCTGACATGATGAGTTATGTACAAAGTTCTTCACACAAAGTCAAATCACAATACAAAGCAATGACGTTCAGAAATACAGATATTGAGCAGAGAAAACAACACACCACAGAGCTGTAAAATGCAGCAACTTGTATGTGTGAGTGTGAATTAAAAGGTATGTTAAAGAAACAGTTTGTAATTTTGGGAAATACATTTTTGCTTTCTGAAAAGATCGACGATTTTGAAGCGACGATCGACGATCGTCTTTGAAGCTAAAGTGAAAAGAGTTGTTTATTAGGTCCACTGTTGGAGTTTAAAGCAATCCAATACATTTTATTCAGTGAACTCAGTTTTATTGACGCCGTCAAGCTTGTTGGTGCGACGAGACCTTTAACCTTTGTAGCTGTTGAAATTAACCTAAAGCCCTATATTACCACTTTAAGGAGTTTTGGCAGTTCCAAGAAGATCACGCTTGTCATTAATATGGAAATCGAAGACGCAAGGTATTTTAAAATTTTATCAGACCATCTGCTCTATTTGGGGTTTAACAACAGAGATTCTATCATACATTGTTCTTTAGTTACCGTGCTCACAACGTGTCTACACAGACAGACAGACGCCATCATGACGAGATAACGTCGTACATGGCATGTCCCAATGTGGCAAAGAACGAAAACGGCAGAGAGACTGAGGGAAAATGAATAACATTTAAAGAGATAAAAACCAGGCAGCAACAAATTGACGAATCGAGTTCAAGAGATGATATACGATTTCCCATGGTGTGACAACTCTGGGCACAGCGCTGCAAAATCTATCATGTACTGTTGGTAATATAGATAAGATCCTTAGTTGATGCAGCCAGGTTCCAAAGCAATCTAAAAATAAAAAAACCCAATGAATAGTACCATGCTTCATCTCAATGAAAACAAACACTGCTCGCAAAATGGACTTGAGGCACGATGTTTTGTGTGTTTTCATTTGTCCAACAGCAAAAAAACAAAAACAACAACAATTTTGTCAAATTTATTGCAAAGGTATTTGAAAAACTGTACCATTTGCTGCTTAGAAGCTTTTTGCCTTGAGATATATACGACTCCATAAACCAGACATCTATGTCAGGAAGAACAGAGCGAAAAGGCCGACAAAACCTAAGAAGCAGCCGAGACAAAAATGCAGACTAAGAGAATGTAGGAGTCAAGAACATCCAAAGCAGCTTAGCTTAATGCGCTGGTGTTCTAATGAAATAAGTCTAATGGTGGAATGAACACAACTGTAACACACACGGCAAAGATTCATTAACCCGTTCCAGTGCCGATTCTGCGACATTGCACCTTTGCCCTCAGCTGTGCCCACAAGAGGACATGATGCCTTCTCTCGACTATGACAAGACAAATATACAACTTACATACAGACCCATTGCTCTTCAGCTACTACAAAAACTGCAGACTATACTATCAATCATGGGCCGGGACTTTTAAAAGATAACACTGGACACAAGAAAACAAGCAAAACATCATAACAGCAAGACTGAACCATTGGAAACATTGTAGGATTACAAAAATAAGACATAACTTCTTTATACGCTTAAATGACCAGTTCAACCAGTTGGTCCCAAACCTTTAATTGCCATCTTTCCTTTAGAGAAAGCCTCATCTTAGACAGTACTCATCAGCAGCTTCCTCTGGGGTTACATCCTGCCTTATTTCAGGCTATTTTCACGAGAAAAGTGTATTCCCTTGGAAGTATTATAATTCCTGTAAAGTGCATTAGAATAAGATGCTGAGCAAGCCAGTTTAATCTTTAATGATTAGATATATAAATCAGTAAAGCTTTATTATGAAAAAAAAGCTGTCTTCCTCTGCACTATGACACACACGCACACATACACACACATTTGAAACCCTGAAAAATGTGATAAAGAACATTCATAATATCTGTTTAGCCACATGTTACCGTGGAAAAACAAACAAACAAAAACTTGCAGAGGAAAGAATATGAGTCTTTATGTTCTCCATAGCAAGACTTATCCTAAAGGAATCATTTTCGTGACAAACATCATTGTTCTGATGGTGACCTGTTTTGACCAAGAATTTGCTAATACCAGCTAAGACCAGATTCAAAACAGCAGCTCGGCGAGACTTCAGCAGCAAGCTGATTGAAAGCTGAGATTCCACCTCCAATCTGGGCTAACCATCTGTAACAGAACTGCATGTGGTAGCATTTTATATTCCATCTTCGGTGCCCTGCTTCAGAAACAAGTCCTTATCTTATAAATCACTTTGCTTGCTGTGTGGCCTTTTTTTTTTTTTTTTTTTACTGTAGCCACACATAAGCACAATCATATGCACATGAACACACGCAATGAAACGCATTGCATGGATTTCTACAGGCTGGCGGACGAAGGTGTGCGGCGGTGTGGAGCTTTAACAGGCCGACCTGAAGCAGCAAATGGAAGGCAGGCGAGCAGGCTGTAATGAGGATTGATTGTGCGTCTGGAGGCAGACGTGGCTCTCTGGGATCGACTCTACTGCCTAGCTAGACCGGCTCTACTTTGTTCTGCTGTGGCAGGCCATAATTAGAAAGAAAGCAGGGACCGATATGGGAGACGACCGAATATGAGGCAGAGGAGACAGCAGCAAAAATGGAAGCATAGAAGAAGAAGAAAAAGAGAGCATGGAGATAGTGACCGGTGAAGAAGAGACAAAAGGAGGAGAGGACGGCAGAGTAGGACTGAGGGATGCCTAGTGTGTTTGTTCTCTAGCTCTGCATGAGCTAATGAGATTAGCCTGGCAGGGAAAAAATGCCACATTGGGGAATTCAGGTCACATGAAAATAGGCTAGCTAGACGTCGGCCTGGCCCAGTGTGTATGTTTTTCAAGTAGATGAGATTAAGAGGTCCATGGTCTACTTGAAACCCAGACAGGATTTAAATATATTGGCTCCTCCTCTTCCACATCCCACTCTGCTCCTGCACTTGTTTTCTGCAAAAATGTATCCACTACACAGCCAGAAAACACCTGACAGGACTGAATGAAACCATTACAGCCTCCCCTTTCGTTTCTCTCGCTCCCCTTCCTCATTTTTTCCTTCCCTCCCCTCCTCTTTTCTGCTCCTTCTCCTCCAGCCTTCTGCATTGTCATTTAGTCACAACCACTCATGCAGCTATTTAATGTCTTCTCTCCACCCAGTAAAACACAGGCCTCAGACATGAGCTATATCATTAGTCTCAATGATGCTGGCCCATTTTACCGGTTTCACCATTTACGCAAACCTTACAGGAAGCCTGTGTGTGTGCATATATACGTGTGTGTGTGTGTGTGTGTGTGTGTGTGTGTGTCTAGCCGTCCTATCATACCCATGCATGTTTTTATGCAAGTGATTGTGTATGTGGACAGGGTGTTTAGAGACACAGACATGTAAATCCCTAAAGTAGGAGCTGGCATCATTAAACCAATAGCTTAGTGATTCCCTGGCTGGCCCCGCTGCTCACTGCGGGCTGTTGCAGGGCAGACAAACCAGACATATTAAGAAATAGTACTGACAAAGACAAGGGCATGGAGATAAACACAGACAGACAAACAAACAGAAAGCATGGAATACCACACCTTAAAGACAGCTTGACATCTGTTTATACAAGTCAGAATACAAACCACAGAAATAGATAAGAATATTAGCATTTTCATGCTTGATGCAATATAATAATATGCATAGAGAAAACAAAGAGGGAAGGTTTGAATAAGAAAGATAGATGACGGAAAGCTTGAAGAGAAGAAAAAGACACCACGTGGACAGACAGAAAGGTCAGACTAGCTGAGTAGCAGCAGCCTGCTGTGTCTTTTGGGAGTTTTATTAAATAGGTCATTGTCTAACCTGCATTATGGTACCACAGGCATCTCATAATCACACCATTTTGTAGAGCAATGTGCCAAGATCAGCCTCTTATTACCCCATGGACTCACAAAACATCCTTTGTCTCACGCACGTACTCAAAACTGTGTTCACTTTCCGCGTGGCGGGGAAGTCCGGCATATTTGTAGACAGACACCTTATTAGCAGTTTAAATAAGAACACTAGTTCTTGGAGTCTTGGTTAGCACTAACAGCAGGGGGCCCCGGGGTGTGTGTGTGTGTGTGTGTGCGCGTGTGTGGGGCAAAACAGCAAAGATGTCAATGATGACGTGAGTGATAATGATAAAAAAAAAATGACGTCAACAGCAGCACTCTGGCAGATAGGTGGGCAGTGCTAATTGATCTGCTGCTTGCTGCGCCTCGATCAGGAAAAGACCAGGGAACAGCGGGGCTGCCCTAATTACCATTTGGAAGCAGACAATCATTAGGGCCGCGGAGCACCTGCTGCCTGCAGGGGTGGCACTCCTGTTGCCCGAGAATAAACACAGAAAGAATTCGGGCTACAGAAGAGAGAAGATAAGAGGATACAGAGAGACAGTTAACTAACATCATCTTCACTAGGCAGGTGAGGAACATTTTTTGAAAGAGACCAAAAGCTCACAGCAGGATACCGCCTTAATAAGTAGAACACAAGAAGACAGACTAGACATAATGAGCTACATAAAGAGTGGCATCAGTCTAAGAGGTTACTTGGAATACTTGAAACTCGGCTTCATTATAGATCATTTTATCTGGTGTTTATCTTTTATAAAAGACCACCAAAAGACACGGCTATTTAAACCTTGAGTTCACTTAATTTAGTGCAAGTGAACAACCATGGCTTTGCAAATTTCCCCCGGGGGATGAATAAAGTAAATATCTATCCATCTTTATTAAACCCCAATTACTGGGGCTTGCTACTAACAACACCTTAGTGGGCGTTCAGAGAAGACACAGCCCTTTGTTAAAAAAAGAGTAAGGGGCTGCCTGATGGAGATCTCTCTCTTAGATAGAAACTTTGACTTTGTTTAATTAAATCTACTGGGAGCTTAAAGCGCGATGTGTGAATATTTTGTCATACATCGGCAAACGTAACGCCTTGCCGGCTTGCGCATTGTGTTCCTGCAGAAGTCAAGCCAGGTTCAACTTTGTTTTGCCAGAGCCCTCAGTCTTCGATGGCCTGGTTTCATTCAAATGAATGAAGGAGCTGCATTTCTAATGTCCGTGTGAACACGGCCTTCGAAAATGCAAGGTATATTCGATGAAAGCCTGCGTAATAGTAACAAGTTGCTACTACTTTATTTTCTTCTGGCAATCAAAAATATTGGCTTTGTTGGAAACTGAACTTTATTCAGGTTTTTAGGTGTAGCTGCATAGGATGTGCTAGTAGATACTAGTAGTAGCTGAGTTAATAATCCTCATGTCATACTGCTAGACTCCAGACCATGAGGCAAAATATTCAACTGTAGGCAAATACATTGAAGGTTTGATATGGTACTGTAGGGAATTGAGGAAAGTACCATATATAGGCAGCCTTTACCTTTCTCATTTCTTGCCCCTCTGGGTATTTTCACATGAAATGACAAGACGCTCTGTGTGTGTGTGTGTGTGTGTGTGTGTGCACGCACTGTAATCTCTGATTTCACTGAAAGCTGTGTGTTAATGTACATCAGTCTTATGGGGCGATTGGCTTTACATCAAAAGACTATAAGAAATGTGACAGGATAATGTAACATTCACACTTCAATCAATAAATTCCTACTTCCAGCTACACCATGTACGAATGGACACAATGATTTCGGTCCTTGCACATCAGTGGAATTAGATAAAATGGACATGTCGGTATAAGGCCGTGATGAAACTGCCATATTTAACCTGAGGCGGAGAAGTAAAAGTTGAAATTACACGAGATCTCCATTTGTGATCGAGCCACGAGGCTACACTGAACGTAGACAGTCATTTCATATAAAATATGCAGGGGGAAGAAAGACCATCCGAGGACGGAAAAGTATAGAAAAGGAGACTGGAAGGGAGGAATACATTGCCCAAGTATAGTATCTTCCTATAGGATTTAAAAGCAGTATCTAAACATTTAGAAATGGTTTATAACACGCTATAATGTAGTAGTAAGCGGTTCTAGGTGTTTATCAATGTATTTGTCAACAACTATAACTCATCCTGTGTGGAGGCTGGTGTATAATATATAATGCATAATTAATGACAACATAGTTCTAAGAATAATAATAATAAAAAAAAATCTTCATAGGAGAAGTTATAATTCTTGACAAAAACTGTACATTAACAAACATCTACTTATATGTGCTTAGAACTACATTATAGTGTTATAAACCATTTATTAAATGTTCATGTAGTGCCTATAAATGCCCAAAAAGATACTTGGTTATACACTTTATTACTTTTACACCACTGGTGTGAGAGCATATCAGCATATTAGGACTCAAAATCGTGTCCCATGTACAATTGACTGTAGCCTGATACTGGATTTTTGAGGCAGATACAGATATTTATATTTGTTTTTAAAAAATCTGATAATTCTATATATTTCTTTAATGAATTACGACCAAAATACATACTGAGTGGGACATTTTACAGCTGAAAAGTCAACTTGTCTCTGGTTGATCACTGACACGGTCTAAATTACCTAATTTCATGTTACTTAACGACCAAAATATACACAGACAGATCTGCAATAAGCTAATATCAGCCGCTTTTGGGTCCAGCTCCACATGGGACTTTACATGAATCTATTAGTAAAGTAGAGTATGTTTGAGTCATCAACTGACATCAAAAACCCACTCAAGGCAATGAGAAATTACGGCAAAGCAGAGACAAAATAATCAGATGCAGGCCACTTCAAATGAACTAAATCATTTTCTGCACAAACATGAATGCCACTTGATTTAAAACTCAAACAATATGAGTTGTTGGTTGAAAGTGGGTTCATCTACGAATACTTCAGAGGTTTTACCGCAACCAACTGTGAAAATCAGACTTTCTAGTCATCTATGAGCTATTAATTAATGGCAAACTGTGAATTTTGCCAAACAATCTGGTAGCCTAATAAGAAAGTGGCAAATTCCTGGAAGGCCGGATAATAAACAGAACGCATAATGTTTATTATCTGTTGATATATCCCGGGGCTCTGCTTTTTCCCCTAAACAAGAGGAATGGTGCTACAAAGCTAATGCATGTGTCTACTCTGGCTATTAAAAAGAGATCACAGATTGTGACTCAACCAGTGCACATAAACACATAGACAGGGTGGTCTAACATGCTTCTGGCTCTGTATGCGTGTGTGTGTGTGTGTGTGTGTGTGTGTGTGTGTGCGCACGCTTGTAGTCTCTTCCCAGAAATGTGCAACAGTAAACAGACTAAGAGGCAGAAAAGTAACATTACAACTACCACTGGCTAGGAGCATAAACAGTGACACACAACGCAACGCAACGCAACACGGCACGTACTTCCTCCTTTTATGCGTTTGTTTGTGTGTACGAGTACATACAGCATGTCAGAGCATCTATCTCAAAGGGCTAGGGAGAAAAAAACTAAAACACATGCAATCAGTGGTGCAGAGGCTGCAGAGAGCAACTGTGGGGCCCCCTTGAGAGCTGCCCTGCTTGGACTGGGAGCCTCTGGCTGTCCCCTGGGGGCTCAAGGAGCTCTAGCCCTTCACTCTTCACTGACACTAACCAGACACAGCGCCACAAACACATAAAAGGATGGGGGGGGGGGGTATATGTGAGAGGCAGACACAGACCAAGAGGCAGACATCGAGGGGGGGACGGAGGGGGAGACAGAGGAATAGAGGGAGACATTAACACATAAGCAGAATGCACCCAGCTTTAACCCACAGCTTAGAGCATTTGACGACGTATTTTCATATCCTCCTCTCAGTCTCTCCCTCGTAAAGAGAGCAATTACATGTCCAGGACAACCCCACATTAAACAAACATTAGTTCTCTCTCCAGAGCCAGACTCAGCCAAATTACATTGTTTCCAGATGCCCATGACAAACCCCCCCTCTCCCCCCCCATCTCCTCTCCGCCCGCTTGTTTCTCCCTTTTCTATTGTTCCTTCTTTTCTCCTCATGTTTTGCTCGTCTTTATCTCTCCCTGTAGTTCCCTAAACTTCCTCCCATCCCGATTTAAGATGCGAATTTGTGAAAAACACCCGAGCAGGCTGCTTTCAATTATCCCACTACTGGAGGACGAGAGGAGGGCCACAGATGGAGAAAACAAAAGGGGTCGGCAGGATGAGACTGTGGTCCTTTCTCTTAGATGTCACATCTCCAAAACCAATCACGGACCTTAGCCAGAGTGTGTCATTATAACTGGCCAGATGAGAAATGCGTTGAGTACGGTTTTATGTAAATTTGAGTTCAAGATTCATACTGATGCCAGAGGGTAGAAATAAATGGCTTGATTTTTTTTATTTATCAGTTTCACTTGTACATAACGTTTGCGACTTCAATTGAACAGAATTACCTTCCGTTTGTATTAACCGTTTAACTAGCTGTGCATTTTTCATTTCCTCTGTTGATATGAACAAATGAGCCAGACGTGCTAGCTTAAGCGCTCATTGTCACACACATTAAAAACAGAAACCACAGTGTTGCCATCCATGACAAAATCTGACAAAGATAAAAGTTAAAGTAAAGTTCTCTGCAGCACAATGGGTCAGTTCTGATCTGATCAGTAGAGCAGAAACAATCGGCAGAAAAATAATCAGCAGCTATTTTTGTAATCAATAAATTGTTTGTCATTTTTCAAGCAGAAATGCAAAAAAAAAAAAGCTTGGACAACTCAAGCTATGTGAACGCTGGGCTCTGGGAAATGGTGGTGGTCATTTTTCTCAGTTTTTCACAGACAAAACTATTAGTCAATACATTAAGAACATGCAGATTAATTGATGATGAAAATGAATAGTCAGTAGCATCCCTACTGATCAAGTCTACATTTGAAAACCTCTATCTATGCCATACTTTAATGCAAAACACGATTAAGAGACTACAGCTACTCCAGCAGCTCCATGAGGCAGCTCTTGAGCTAAATGCTAACATTTGCTAATTGATTAAACACAAAGTACAGCTGAGGCTGGTGTTTAGTACCAGGAATATCTGTTTCCTGGTACGATTTCATGGCAATCCATCATATTGTTGTTGAGATATTTCAGGTGGCACCTAAGAGGTGACCCACACTGCCCTCCAGAAAAACACACCACTAGCGTGGCTAATGAAAATAAAAAAAACCCAGAGGAAGATTCCACAAAGGCTGACAAACTGACTGTCATCAGCGACAACAAACAATAAACAGCCGGGATCAAGGGCAGGTTGGAAGGTCACAGGGACCTTTGCAGTTTTATCAAACACTCAAAGGCATCACTGACTAAGACCAAGAGGTTTACTTCCAAATACATGGTAAAAGCTGATGGTGTTCTTTTGTGTGAGCTCACTTGAAACTCAACTGCTGTCCAAGACAAAATTAAGATGAATGTATATGTCTAGGTGGGTATATCTGTTGTTTATTTTAATCAAGAGATGTCAATAAAGATAAAGGTTGACTTTGACTAGCTGTGAACAGTAGCCATGGGAACCCTTGTAGACATGGGAACCAATGTCACATTGAGTTAGTATAGTCTAAGCTCAGAGATAACAGCGGTATCAGAAACGTTGACCAACTCTGTCCTAATGACCCAGACGGGATGTCAGACACTATTCTCGGAAGAAAAAAAAAAAACCCTCATCGTAAAATTCCCATGAAATAATCATACTGGAAATCTGTGTTGAGCAACACACAGAAACTCCAGCAAAAGCAGGAATGCTGTTGTAGTGCTTGTGTAGTAGATCTTACAGTTTGATCTCTCACTGTGTGTTCATGTATTTGTCTTATTATTGTTGTCACTGTTACTATATTCACTCTGAGTGCACTCCTGGACTAATATGTTTAACACATAAGATTTAATAATAAAGTAATCTTGCTTTACGTTTTTCCCTTTCATTTTCCGTCATATGTAGTTGGCATTTATGCATGTATATAAAAACAACAGAGAATTAAAATAAACCCTGAAGGAAGGAAGCATCAAAACAAAGCTGGATAATTGCATTTTATGTTTTTTTATGAGTGAGTGTGTGTGTGTGTGTGTGTATGCATAGATATCTGTTGGTAAGGGGGCCTCATCAGACAGTCGGAACACGGTTGAAGGAGCACTCAAAAACTCTCACGTTTCCCAAACACCTAAGGGCATCTATGGGGACCTCCTAATACATCTCCAACCCCCATACACACACACACACACACACACAAATATGTTTACGCATACACACACTTATCTAGGACCACGCAAATCTAATGAGACAGCCAGACGGAGACAAAAATACAGACAAACCTGGAGGCAGAGGTGCCTGGACACAAATACAGACAATTTTACATAGTCAATAGTGTGCACTCATTGGTCAGGTGCGGCTACTAGTAAGATCCATAGATACTTGATTGCACTGGGAAAACATCCTGATTAATTTATTGGTTTTAGCTCCGCTACTTAGTTACTGCTGTGGTGCGGTTAAGATTTCAATTTCAGATCAACGCCGCTGTTTCAGAGATATTTTAATATTACTTTGGTGCCAGTGTGAAAACATAAAATCTTATAAACGCTCAATATTTTTATCATATATTATTCTACAAGTGGAGACTCAATTTCAGCACAAATTAAATGAGGTGGTCCGGAAAACTAATGAGAAGAAGGCAAAGGGATTGGAGCAGACAGAGCTGCAGACTGCCACATGACGGAAGGCGTGCAGCAAAAAAAGGCCTTAAATTTGATGCTTTTAAACGGATGAAAACATAGAAATAGTGTCGTACTGTGCACCACATCCTCCAGTGAATCCCAGTGAGTACCTAAACTGGTCGACATAATTGGTGCCAAGAGCAAAATGTGGAGTTGTCTCACTCTCAGCAAGACAAAGAGAGAAACATTTCACAATCTACGATAGAGCAGATGCTACAGGGCAGACCAAATTACTTGTGGCACCATATGGCATTATGTTTTTTTTCTTATTTATTATAGCAATATCAAATAATGCTGACCCAACAGATGAAGAATCTATTGGGCTGAGGAACTGAAAAATTTATTCAGATGCTAAATTAATCATTCGACTGATTTATTCAATACAAATGCAAATAATTATGATGGTTTGAATGTTGAATTTAAATGGTTTGAGGATTGTTTGTTTTTCAAACCATTTTAAAATAGTGGGGGTTTATTGTAAATGGTTAGCTTAGCTTAGCATAGCATAAAGACGGGAAACAGGGCCTACCTGTATCTCTAAAGTTCTGAAATGAAAATGTTATATCTAATGTAGTTTGTTAGTTTGTTTAAACTGTACAAAAACGGAGGTGTAAAAATGTCAATTGGTGGTTTTACAGTTTGTTTCTTGGCAAGGAAGTCCCAGCAAGAAGGCGAATAAGCACATTTTTAAAGAACGTCTACATCCACTTCCGTTACCTTTGGCAATACCTTTTCCAAGAGACATAATTTGGAAACTACTAATAATACTTGTGTGACAGTGTGTGTGTGTGTGTGTGTGTGTGTGTGTGTGTGTGTGTGTGTGTTACTCACATAGTCGGGCAAGGCTGTGTTGTCTCCCTGTCTGCCTCTCAGAGACTGTGTTGCCTGCTCCAAAACCTTGTTGTGCTTCTTGGAAAGCAAAGCAAATAAACTGCAGGAGAGACAACAGAGAGGGGCAAAGGAGTGAGAGCAGCAATGACAGATGAATGATACACTTCTACGAAGTCCAAAGAACCCACATACACAGTGGTCGTAGTACTGCCCATGTTGTGACCAGTAATTAATGTGCTGTAAATACTCAAATAGAGGCCTTTAATTGGCTTTACTGAAGAGAGAAGCCCTTAATTTAAGACAGGTCGTTATTTGAGGTGAACCTGTTGTGCTTTCTAAATGAGGCCTTTAAAATAGTGAAGAATAATTAGTCTTGGAGTAACAAAGTAATCATGAAATTGGCAAGAGGCAGTTTTAGAAATGATGTGTAAAAATACAAAAAATGATGCTTAATTTAACATCAGTTTACAATCTCAACTGCTTTTTCTATGTATATGTATGTGTTTGTTGTTGTAACTGTAGGTGACAATGTGACCATTTGACCCGCTGGTAAAACTGACTTGCTTGACCCTTATTCTGTGTGTTTGTGTGTGTGTGTACGGTTGTCTGGATGGGACTGCATGATTGCATGTGATGGATGGACACAGACATACATCAAGAGTCCTAGAGTATGCTTGGGTGACCTTGGCGCACACACACCATTAATGGCATGTGCGGACACCACAGCAAACTGACTCACTCAACTGAATGTGTGGTGACGCAAGAGAGTTGGGAGGAAACACTGCTTAAAAAAAAAAAAATAAATAAAAAGATTAGCTATGTCCAGCTTAGAGGAGCGCCTGTGCAAAGAAAGACTATTTTATATCAATTTTATTTGGTTGTTTAAAAATGATATATTTTTCTCCTGTTCTCATCTCATATTATCTATTACAGTCATTTCTAAGAGCCTCATATTGTATTTATTGAGGTGATTATTATTCTAAATTATTAGTGACCTTCTGTCTTAATTACAACATTTTAATAGTCTTCCTAGGCCCCAAGGGTGTTGAATATTTAATTTGTGTGTCAATCAAGAAAAACAAACTGCAGAATAAATGAATCTTAATGACAGCAAAGGGCTGGGAAAAGTCAATGCACGTACTGAGCTCAGCTAAGCTCTTCAGAGCTACACCTGTCCATCTGTCAGCACTGGAAAACACACACAGAAACCTCTCAGCATTCTTTATCCAGGCTAATTGGCCAAATGATAGCTGAATGGAGAGATCTGAGCAGCTATGAGGTGGTCTACTTGTTATCTACAGACCCAATGTCAAAGGTCCCATTAGCCACGACTGCTTAATAGGACCTGTCGCGCTATCTAGTCAGATTTTTCTATTTCAAATGAGAGACCACCGACCAAGTTCCACCTGGTGACTTTGCCCACAAGAACAGCACTGTGACTAGTTGCTCTGTGTTATCCCTTAATTTATGCTGAGGCAGTGACGGACACGGCCCGGGAAAGAGCAACACAGAAGGATTTCCACCCTGAAGTACTGACAGATGTGGTCCAACACATTGAAGATGTAAAGGTACTCTGTCTCTACCCACTGAGAGCATCTTTTATCTGGATACACACAGTGTGTGGTTGTGTGCCGTTGTTCAAAATCTGTACCCTAACCCTTGTATGAACATATGTATACACGTTCATTTAAAAATGTTTCCATTAAAATGCTGCTGTTTGCTGGTAAAATGTAAATTAGTGCATCAATCACCTTTTTTGGAATATTTCCAAGAAGATGTGACGATAAGCTGAGGAACAGTAACTGATACATCATGACGTTTCATTGTTGCTGCTCGCCAAAAATGGCTATATTAGTTATATTAGATATATTAGTTCATTTTAAAAACACAAGATGTTTTTAAAATGAACTAATATATCTCCTCTTTTCCTTGTTGTGTCTTATCAGCTGCTTTGGTGATCAGAGAGGGGGGTGACATGCCACAAGGGCGCTTGTCTGGACACAAACAAGGGGGCGTTGTGGTTTTGTATGCCCTGAACACCCGTGCTCTTTCTGGTGGAGTGGAGGTTTGCAAATGTTTCAAAACAGCAAAAGACAATTTTTCAATCAAATTATCCTCGAATAATAGATTATTAGATCAACAGAAAATTAAGAGGCCACTATTTTGATATTTAATTACTCATTCTAGTACAATTTTAAGCAAAGATTCTCTGGTTCCAGCTTCTCAAATGTGAATATTTTCTTCTGAATAGGTCTGTGTTTGGTGAGACCAAACAAGCCATTTTAAGATGTCACCATGGGCTCCGGAGACTAGGAAACTAGTAATAGCATTGTTTTGCTGTTTGCTGACCAAACAATGTATCGATTCATTAAGAGAGTAACTGCTGGAATAATCGCTAATGAAAAGAAATGTTTGTTGCAGCCCTGCTGTGGACTAAACTGTATCTGTGGAGTCTGCACATTAGAGTAATCAGTGAATGAATGGACACGATGGAACAATGTAGCAGTAAAGGAATATTGATGGAGAGAGAGAGCGGATGAATAGAAAATAATTAGGAAGGATGCAGGTGGTGGTGGTGGTGGTGGTGGAGGCAGTTCAAACCCACTGCTGCCTGTAAATAAACGGCACCAACTGTGATTCTCTTCGAGAGTCGATTAAGGAGCAGAGTTCAGCGCTGCCTGCCAGACATTTGGAAATTCCTGGCAGGAAATTCCCTTTATCTAGCCTGCCAGCCAGCCAGACAGACAGCCAGGCCGATTTAACCCAGCCCTAGCCATCATAGTGATCATCACTATCATCAGACATGAAGTGAACTGCTCTACATCACTACAGGACAGACGTGTACACATTCACAGACAGTGTTCCTCTCTGACTCAAAACAACTCCAAGAGACACAGGCACTGAGATAAGAGGATCCTTGAGTGTGCGTGAACGTGTGCACATCTTCAGGGAAGGAAACATTCCTTCCCGTGTGCCTGGAGTTAACAAACAGACGGGGATGATCGTGTGTCGTGTGTATGCGTGCGGTTTTGAACCTTGTCCTCTCAAGTCTTCCGAGTCCTCACGAGCCAAGCCTTTTGCTCCGTTACATAATGTTCTCCTTTACACGGGCACACCCCTCTCTCAATATTTCATTTCTCAGTCTCTTCTGCTGCAGGCAATGCCAAGTTACTATAACGATAAATATTTTGTGCTGGTTCAATATGACTCATTAAAATGAATGAGCGTGCTCGTGTGTGAATTAGAACGTCCACCCTTGTATTTGGCAAGCGCCGTCTCTCTTCAGAATCTCAATCAGAATCAGCTCTATTGGCCAAGTATGTGTACACATACAAGGAATTTTGTTGCTTTCAAAGTACTTGCACACTGTTCCTAGAACAAGACATAAATAGACACACAGCTAAAAACAAGGACAACATCGCTGAACAAAGACAAGGAAACATAAACGTTTAGCTATAATGTACCTTCAAGTAGGTGGCTTCTTTGCAAGATTGCATAGTTTTTGCCATACCATTTATATTGTGGGAGTCATTTTTTAACATCCCCACGTGTATTAGACTATTGTTAGGAAAGGTTGCAAACCAAACAGCAGGACTGGTTTAAGGCAATGTTGGATTTATGTATGCATTTTCATCATTGTAATCAAGTATTTTTGATTTGTCAGACATTTAATTTACTGAATTTGCCCCAAAACAGACATTCCTGTCTGGTTACTTTATCCGTTAACAATTCTTCAAGTTATTAAACCAAAATGTGATTGATATTGTGACATTAAAGCATATATACACACTGAGGATTTCATGTATATCACGCATCCCTACTTGGAGGACTTAAAGATGATCAAAAATTATCCAGATTCTCATGTAAACCACTGATAACATATTCAACGTCACACAAACAGACGATGCACACAATAAATATTGACGTGGTCATTTTGACCCAATATTTAAAAACTTTACTTTTTGTTTTAAACCACTTTTAATATTCTTTCAAATGACACATGTACTAAAATAAGACAAATGGATGGATGGAAGAATGAAGCTACCAATTATCATATTGTTTCATCCTCTGTTCTGCTCTATTTGCTACGTCATTTGTACACCTACAGTGTGTCCCTCACCTGATGATGCGCTGGGCAGCGTACTGGTGGAGACAACGAAACTGGCCTGACATGTTGGCAAGTGCAGCCAGACAGTTGGTGTGGAGGTACTTATCCTAGGGAGGATGCACACAAAAACATGTTTCCTGATGTAACTGCTAATTACTTTATTTATTTATTTTTAGATATTTCAATCTTTACAGTTCCCATCACAACAAATGCTGTATGTGGATGCCATTAATCAGTATTTGGCTCTATACAAAAGTGTCTACAATTGATGGATTTCTGATTGCATAGCATACGTGTTAAACTTACCCTTGTCCGGGTCATGTTGAACTGGATGGTGCGGATGACCACCAGGATGAGCAGACTGCCAAGTGAGATCTCTGTCAGTGTCCTCTCTGTATACCATGTGATGTTCTTCAATACCTTCAAGAGGGAGAGACGCACAGAAATGGGACATTACTGTTGAAAACATGAGGATCGATTTCCGACTATCCTAGCCGTTGCAAGTAATGGAAGGTTGCAGTTGCGATACCTGAAATGTGAACTATGCGTTTTAAAACGTGTCTACCCACCACCTCGTGGATGGAGCGGTTGAAGGCATCGTCCTCTGTAAGGATGAGGAGAATAATGAGGGCCATGTAGACGTGGTGAGAATTTCTATCCTCCACGTGGTAGAGGATCTCGAGGATGGGCAACACCTGAGAGGAAGAGGGGGAGGGCAGGAGGAAGGGCTGAGCACGTTTGCAGGTGTTGTCCCAGAAATGACATTCATCAAACCCATGTGACAAGATTTGTTATTACAGTGCATCTTTTGTCTGAAGATAAAATTAGCCACGTCCGTGCTAGACATGTGCACAAACCTGTGAGACTGCTGGGGTGGTTAACACAGCTTTTCTTTGAGGAGTAAGACTTAAGGGAGCGCGGGCCTCACCACAGTCATTTACATTCCTTATTCTTTAGTTTAACCTTTTAATAATGACTTATTATAGAACATCTATTTCATGAAAGTGCGTAGGAGAGGGACAAGTAGATCAAAACTGCAACAACATTTTATTTTTTTTGCCTGATCTTCCTTTTTTAATCCAATAATTAATAATTAACCACTGTTTCGTGCCAATTACTGTGGAGTCAGAATTTGTGGATGTTTTGTGAGCAAGGCCTGGGAAGAGGCACAACCAGACAGCATGAGAGGACAAACTGCACAAGCAACAATGGACAAAAATGTAAACATCCATCTAGTAACAGATGCCACTGAAAAGCCGAGTACCTGTTGTACAAAAATATTAAAAAGTATTCACCTTCACAAAATGCATTATTTGTATTATTCTATTCACAGACAAGACACTTTTGGTGTCTAGTCAGAGAGCTTTGCAGAAGCTTAATCTATCAACTAGCCTAATGAAATCATGTTATTATTTGTACTACACAAAGCCACCTGTGGTGCGAAATGAGTACCAAAAAAATGAGACAATAAAACAGGAAAAGCAGCACTGTAGGTGCGAGCTGAGGAGACAATACTGAATAAAGGCTGCTGAACTATAGGTGGAGGCGGATGTTATATTCAGAGGTATTCAGAACAGATGGTAAATGTTATCTGCTAATGACAACAGTATGCAAAAGATTTAATTCTCAGAATCACACTGTCAGAGTGGAAGGGGTTAGTAGCTCGAATTGTGAGCGATGAACACAAACAGTTGCAGCGTTAGCTCATTAAACTGTCGTGCAGCTGTGCTTTAATGCTGAGCAGAGAAAGTGGCTAGACTCATTAACAGCCCCCCTACATAATAAGCTCAATGCAGATCTGCTAATGCTATTTTATTGCATTATGCTATTTTATTAAAGCGGCAATAAATGGGAGAAATCACACAGAAAGATTATATTGATGCCAGACGTAATGGAATTTAATTAACCGGCAATTTCAGGTTCAGTTTCAAACTATGAAGGTAAATTAAAGTAATTTCCCGCTTGGCTGTTTTCATGAATTCATATTACAATTAGTTTAGTTTATATTAGTTTAGAATTAGTCTCCTTTCAAACCGGTTTCAAAAACAAAACAGAAATACACGACTTTAACTCTCACTTCCACTCCTATCCAGTAAGACCAAACAATTCTGTGTTATATGTGTGACTCATACGTGACCGTCTACCATAATCATATGTGGTACCATCTGAGCTAAAGATTTTTCATTCCCTAAATGCCTCAGTACATTCACTCTGCTGTAAAGAACAACTGGCACTGTCCCATATGGACAGAATATCGCCGGCTGCCACTGCATACATTGTCGCTGTTTACTGAGCCATAGCATTGGTCCTAGATTAAACGATTTCATGGCCATACCCATATTTATGTGCAAGGAAGAACAGCATTGTGTGCCCCGTTTGATTCACTTTTAACCGTTTTCTTTGCTTTTGCCTTGCCGATAAACTACACATCGAAATGTCTGATGGAGACAGAGATAATGAATGTTCACGCATTCGTGTACCACACTCTCCTACCCACCAGATTGTCCATGTCGGTTCTGGAGAGGATGTATGTCCTCATGTTGGCGTTCTGGTGGAGGAGGGTGTACAGTAGTAGCGTGGCCTGGTCAGAGCACTGCTGCTCACACAGCGCTGTGTACAGACTGTTGAAATTGATCTGGAAAGTGTGAGGTTGCTCCACGGGAAGCGATGACGTGTCTACATGGGCAGAGGTGCATATAAATCAGGATTATGATTTTATTACATTGCCTCATTACCCTCTGGTAAATGTCAGACATGTGAACATCTCTCCGATGTGCACAACGGATCAAAATTGAACAAATATATTACCTTGTGTGTTTCGGAAACAAGTAATAGCCTGGCGGTAGGGGTTGGGCCAGTCAGGCCCATCTGTCAGATTGGCTAGGACAAGCAGTAACAGAAGGCTCTGATTGGACAAAGGTAAGGGGTTGTGTTCCTGGTCTATCCCGGCTTTGCTGCCAGCTCCACCCAGTGTGAAGACACTCCACAGCCCACCTGGAGACAGACGCACACACAAATAATGCACAGATAAAAAATATACACTCATATACACACATATATTTCCAGAGTGTGTGTTGCATTTAAAAGTAATAATTCTGGTATATTTAGGTTTTTTTGTTCATTAATTCGTCGCCTGATGGATGCAAGTCCAATATTCACTGTCCTAGTTCCGTTTTTGGTCCCTACCAACTTACAGGGGGAAATATCCGGCTCTTTAGCGGCTAAATGCTCCATTATGCTCACTAGCTAGTTGCTAACTGTGTCGGTCTGCTGTTTGGTGCTGAGCAAGTAGTGTACAGTTTTTTTTGTGAAAACAACTGCCCCAATTTTGCAGAAAACGACGCTATGAGAGCGGTGAAAGTGCCCCAAAACAAGAAAAGTTGCAGGCGGACAGCTAAAAAAAACGAACTGAAACGCACTATAAAGCTCCGTTAAGCCGAGGGCAGCCGCAGATTCAGGTGATATTTCTCTGTAGGTTCATCAAAACAAAAAAACTTTTTTCACATTGTAACAGTGTTTTCACATTGTAATTTGATACACTGTTACTCTAAAATATTGATTACAACTGGTTTAAGTACAGGTGAAATATTGAATGTCTATCTTCTCTAACACACCTCTCCTGGTGTTCTCTAGGTTGGACCTCAGCAGAGTTTCAAGAATGGCCTGAGAACTGCAGCTCTCGGTTTCAGTACAACAGATGGGTAATATGTGCCAGATCCGGTAATGAAGAGCAGTCAGATTGTGTTTGTCAACCTTTTTATAGAAAGCAATAAAGCATTCTCACAACTTTTCTTCTCTTCAGTCTCATGACTGGTTTACGCCTCATAGGGAAATGAATGCAAGAGACTATGTGCAGTCAGACTGATGTAATCAAGGACAAAATGGGCACAATGGAGTCACGCACAGTGGTTTGCAGCACCTGAAATTTGAAACAACACAGACGGCGCCACAGAACAAAGAGAAACTGGAACTACTGGCCAAATAGACTGAGGTTCATTTTTCTTGCTGGGGGATGTAGGGAGCTGAATTTCCTAGAGTCACAGAAGTGCCGGTGCTCTCAGGCATCACAAGAAGCACGAGAAGCACGAACACCCAAGGTACACAGATGGCAGTCTCTGGCTCCTGCACGTCTAGCCACACAGAATGCACGGACCAAGCACTAGTGAGAGACAGGGCGAGTGTGTTGTAGGTCCGCACTAATCAAGCTACTGAAATTGAGGAGAAGCCAAATAGACTTGTTGCCATCTGGTGGCGACGGTTGGAAGAACGGAACAATTCTCTGCCTAAGTTTGCACACACTGTTCTTGCTTCGAGAGTAATGTCATGCTGACCCATCCAACTATGACACACTTAAGTCACCAGCTCACTTGGTTACTTAACCGAAAGAGATTTAAGTCAAGCGAACAAGGAGACATTAGTTTAAAACATTAAAAGGGAAGAAATGTACACTGGACTGCCATTACATTCAAAATTGTAACTCCATGTACTGGTTTGAAAGGAGACAGAACAAAAGAACAACCCGTGAATGAAGAAGGTTGTTTTAAACCATTATTTCCCCCCCTTGCTCTGCCCAAGACTCTCTTTTCAACAACTTGACTGTTTACATTTTTCAGTAACATCCATGGTTGGTTGGTTTGCCTCTAAATTTACTAATGGCGAGTAAAGAGCTACTCCGACACTCAGTCCTGACTTGACTTGTGTGTATAAAGGGGGGGGGG
>JAVQJD010071440.1:0-14062 GCA_036023655.1 Nannoperca australis | reverse complement strand
GAGAGAGAGAGAGAGAGAGAGAGGGTATCTGCTATGACAGCCAAGCAGGGCTTAGCTGGCAGCCTTAACGAGACAATAATTGTGTGTTCAGAAAGCCTCTTTCATTGTGCTATCACATTTGAAGAAAAAAATCCCACTGGTAACAACTGTCAACACAAACAAATTCTAAAAACTAATACAGACACAAAGAGATGCATAAAGAGACATAAACACAGAGTGACAAAGGCACACGGAGAAGGGTTACCTTCAGTTTTTGGTTCTCCAAAGGCTGTTTCCAAAGGAGGCCCAAATAAGGCTGTGGTGTCTTCAGGGACTGGTGTTTGTTGACTGCTGCAACAGACGAAGGACAATAAGAGAAGAAGTTGTATGACAAAAACAAGTCATTTGATCTATTTACATTTTTTTCTTTATGATTTTGCTTTCACGACTGTATTAATGTTTAAACAACTGCAAGGGCAAAATCCAATCCAATAGTTATTCATTTAATAGTTATGAAGATGTGTACATTATAAGGATTGTGCTGTGCTCAAAATGCCACGAACAGCAGAATAATGCTAAGTGATAATGCAGAAAAGTTTGTCAAAAACATTTATAAAGTTCCGTTACACCAAAAACATGTATACACTAACACACCGCTAAAAACATACTTTATGTAGAGGAATAACTACGAATACAACTTTAGCAGTTTGTTTTAAGTATTTATACTGGAAGAACATGTGTTTAAAGTTCCCACAGTACACAAAGCATCTCAGTGTTGTAGGCCTCAAGGGCCCTCCAGCAAAATAAACAATTTCTGTGTCAAACGTCTAATGTTGTAGTGGGAAGGCAAAGGTTTGGCAAAATCTGAACAAACTCTTTTAGTGTTTATCAGCCATTATGTAAGAAGCACAACAAAACATGTTTATCTAAAAAAACAGGGCCTTTGGCCATATCAAGAGTATCGACGAAAGAAATTCCCTTGTTCCCATGATGTGAAAGCTTATTTAAGATTTATTTCTGTTAATACAGTTAATACTAAAGTAACATGTGAGTTAGGGGCCCTGCTCAATGGCAGCAGCATAAACAGCTTTAGCAGGTGTGAGAAAGACTTGAGTCATATGCAGGTTTAAGTGAGACGAGAGGTGACATTGGATGCTGAAACATATAGCATCTTCACATTAAGTGGCAGTGGCTTGTCCTCATTGTCAGGGAACAGTGAGGTACATACCTGGGAGGTTGTGGTGCTGGAGCTGGTGTGGGTACAGTGGGGACAACACGTCTCGGTCTGGCAATCTCCTCACCTGGAACCATGTTTACATCTGTTCACCACATGTGACTCTCTTATCAAATTCGGTGTAATTCACAATCATTAAAAGTGAACCTGGCCTTAGGTGCAACGAGACTGATGTGGACTACTTACTGGATGTGTTCCTTTTCAAACCCTGCAACGTGAAAAAATGGAGCAGAATGTAAAAACCCAAAGACAAAACATGTCAACAGCAAAGAGTCACTACCTTTGACCTATTATGCTGCTAAAATCTGGTTCTAACAGAACAATGATGCAAGCTATAGTAGTGGAGGTCATAGGGTGAACACTTCAGCCTCAGGTTGATGAATCTGATGAGACCTGTTGAACTACAAGCTACATAGGAGGAGCCCTCACTAATACACAGACAGACGAGACACGACAGGAAATGAGGGGAGAGAGATGGAACAAAGGTCACTGGCTGATCTCAAATCAGGAACAGTGTGGCACGGTCGGTGCACTAACCCCAAGGCCCCCAGGCTACATCCAAATGCAAATACTTTTTGTAGTTAACTACTTACTTTGCAATTTTCTTATTTCTATGTCCTGAATCAATTTCTTTACTGTAAACAGGTGCATTTCAGTGGCAGAATCTTCTAAAGTCTCTCATGTGCATTTACCAACGACAGTACATATTCAGACTATTTGCAAATGCTGGTGGTACAACATTGGATAGGCTAATGCTGACCAGCATGCCAGTGGTCACTTTAGTGGCCCTGTAGTGACATATCTTCACTGAACACTGCACATTTACTGACAGACAGAATTCTAACAAATCACCTCAGCAGCAACAAATATCAGCCATTAGGGATACAGTTTAAATTAAGGGGTGTAACGTTTCTCCAATACATAACTCCAAAATGCAATAACTACAACACTGTTAGTATCAGGATAGAAACAGGCAGTGCTGGGAACTTCTGCTGCCTGCAGTGGAAACATTGGAAAGCTTTCAAAACATGCTTTTGAAGTCTTAAGAAGCCACCCCTGGTACCAGTGAAGGTGTGAGGCTGATTTGAGTTAGAGTGTAAGAAAAGTTAAAAGAGAAATGAGTTTTGTTGTTGGAGAAGCAACAGCACAATAATATTGCCTCTCCAGCTGTGATCTTTAACACCCGGGTGTATGCGAGCGTATGTATGAATTCACCATGAGAGGAGCACAAGAGGCCAAGAAGGCCAGATAAGGAGAGAGAGAGAGAGAGCGAGGGAGGGGAAAGAGACGGGAGCAGATGAGATGAGAAGACACGTTGATGGGGAGGGCAAGTAAGACATCAAAGGGTCCAGCTGTCAAAAGTGCAAATGTTCTCCCACTACAGAGACCAAGCATGCCGCCATTCCAAATGAAAAACAAGTACACAAGTACACTAGTGATGTTGAGAATCTGGAAAAACTGATTTATATATTTAAATGTTTAAAAAGTGACAGCGCTTCTGACCCATCGCGTCAGCCACTGAACCCACTTACGTATTTGTTTTGTCTTATCCAACCGACTCCGACGACAAGGTGAGGAGCAAAAAGGGTACAAGAAGCATGTGACGTGTGTTAAGCCCGACCCCAGGGAGATGAAAGAAAGAGGACACTTACCGGGCTACGTCTCTGTGACCAGCAAAAAGGAAGAGAGAAGAGATACCTGGTCAGAGAGTGACAAATCAGTAAATCATATGCATCAGGAGAAAAAGAAGTTCGGCCTGGCTGGTGGGATTTGGGGATGAAGATGGCAACATGTCCATGAAGACGGCCTCATGTGCTCATCGGCCTTAAAGTTTGTGAGAAATTGTTTGTGCAGCCTTACGTGGTGTAAGGATTTTTGAGCTTAAATGCAAACAGCTCATTACAATAATAAGACAGAGAAGTCTTATTTAAATGTATTTGTGTGTTTGTGTTACTACATCTGTCTTCTGTTGATGATTAGAAAAAAGAAACAATTTAAGGCCTTCAAATGACGATATTTGCCTGAATTTCTAACGTCATCTGTGAACCTGCTGTGACTGGACATCATCCAAAATATCCTGTGGAGTTTCTGAAATCACTTCCCTCTCCTCCTCCCCTCATTTTGTTCTTCAACCGTCTACATCCCCATCGCTTTATTTGATAAAAGCCATGTCATTTCTGCCACCTAATCCTTTTGAGTTTCCTTTCATTTTCCCGTGTAGTCTTCCATCTGCCCCCTTGGTCTCTTTAATTTCTGCTGAAATCTCTCCATCTGCCTGCGTCACATCCACCCAGCATCAACTCTCCCTCCCTCCCTCTTTCCTTCCTTCCCTGCATCCCGCACTCTTGTGCTTGTTCCAGTTGTGCAGTGAGCCATGAGTGATTAAAGTGATGCAACAAGGGGGTGGGACCTGGTGGTGGAGGGGATTAATTTCATTGGGTAAACTGGCGCAGGACACAGTTCACCGTTTGTCATAACCAATCATTGTCTCCCTGCTGTTATGTAAACAGGAAGAAGATCAGGAAGCGTTCACAGTCACACACTGTGACCTTTTTCGCCTCTGTCAGGGATTAACAACGATTTTTTTACACTAATAGTTGTGTAGACATGCCGATGTTGAAAACTGACAAGTGTGTGATATATTTAAAATCAGAAAATGTAGAAGAATCAGAACAAGGGCAGAGCAGAACAGAGTGTGTGTCTGTGAAGACCTGACTGCACGGTGGCTGGCTACACAAATGGCGCACATTATAAAATATGAAGATCATAAAAGTACGACATTTGTTTTCCAAATTAAGCCTTTCTGGTTGAAATGCTGGTAGACAATTTAACAAGGGAGGAGTTTCTAACTTTTTAACTCCATCCCTGACCTTTTCCTCGCCACCTCTACCGCATGCAGTCTTGTTATTTGGATCGACAACTTGAAGCTCAAGACTCCAGAACCAATTAAAATCCGATTTAAGGCGTCTTAGTCAGCGGAAACAACTTGAAAGACAGCGCTCTTGTAATCCAAGTAACTAGGCAAACAAATCAACATGTGCCGTAAAAACGCTGAGCAGTCACACACACGCACATGGCAGAACAGTAATCAGCCTTATTCACAGTATAATAACACCACAATGAAACACACTCACACCAAAAAGAGAAGTCACATAATATTGGGCATTTACCTTATACAGGCTGGGCCAATAATAAAGCCTACAGTTATTACACACTGGTTTGATATCTTGCTTTATTTATACTTGGCCTAGTTTCAGAAACGCCTAGCAGATGCTTTATAAGCAAGACAACACAACACAGCATGCAGAGCAAAGGCTTACCGGACTCCTCTACATAGGTTAGCGTCATTAGAGGCAGCAAAGGAACGAGAGATGAGAGAGAAATAAAAAGAAGAGAGGGGTGGGATGGTTAGAAGACTAGAGGGGAAAGTATATTGACACTGGCAATGCAAAGCAAAGCATCGGTGTACTGCAATCATTAATAGTCAGATAAAGCTTGTGTAGTACCATTGCTATTCACTGCATTCAGCTGATCCTGCATCCCTCCACCTACGCATTATCCACGACTCCTCCTAATATGGTGTGAGCACCGAATCAATAATAAGGTATAAGGTTTTATGTGAAATAAGCTGTTAACCTGCATCATTGTGTCCCTCTCACAAGCGTGTACATATGAATAATTCATGCAGAATACGGCAAATATTACCATAGATATAAAGCTCATGCAGACTGCTAAACACGATACTCAGTATATAGGAATGTGTTAATTACTCGGTATCTTTGGTTGTCATGGTTTTGCAAATGCAATGTCATATTTACAGGCAGGAAACCAACGTCAAGAGTCTCAGGTATTAGTACAGGGATTCGAAATTATATTCAGATGGCTGTGGGCTGATTCTTGTTTTTGAAAATAAGTGCAAGTCATATATGTTTCAGTCTGAGGATACAGTTTTACAGGATAAGCTTAAGAAAACAAGAGAGCAACTTGAAAGAAGTGGAAAGGAGCAGTGTTTGCTTTTGGAGGCCTGTTAACATTTGGCTCATTCTTCCTCTTTTCATCAGACCATTTTATTGTCAGTCCATAGCCAAGGTTACTCAGAGTTGCCAGGGACCGGGAGTGACTGCATGACATTATGTGTAGAGGGAAAAGCTCTGCCCAGGCAAACGTGATGCTAATTTGAACTGGTAGAAGTGAAGGTGGCAGTCTCGTAATCATAACCACAGGCCAGTAATCTTGGTTAACATTCAGGTGACTTGCCCACAATTTATGAATTTCATGTTGGGGAAAACTTATTTCAAATAACTTTTCCTGGTGTAGTAAAAAAATAAAGTTGTGAAGGTAGTGAAAAATGCCTATCACAATTTCAAAGTATTTGTTTTGTCTAAAATTAAGATATAATACAATTTACAATGATAGAAAACTGAGAAAAGCAGCACATTCTCATTTTAAGAAGCAGAGGCACCATTGCTAGTTATTTCTTTTTCCTAATAAAATTCCAATTAATCCATTCACAAAAATTCTTGTTGATTCATTTTCTGTTAACCGACTTATAACTTTAGTGTCACATTTGTGAGTAAAAAAAACCCAACCAAAACTCAATAGCAAATACACACACCTATCATCAGCATGGAAAGACCTTCACACCTGATCAGGTTAACGGAGCCAGCGATTGAACACGCGGAGGCTGGATTAAATTATTGAGTTGAGAGGCTCAAATGACCAGATGCAATCTCACTGTAAAGCAGACTGACACAGGTTCATTGTGCTCACTTTCCTACCTGAATTATTCAAGGTGGACACTAAAGCTAACTGTCCTCACTGAAGAACATAGGAATTATGGATAGGAACTAGAGAGGCTGAAGCCTTGGAGTCCCACTGCTAAATACAGGCTGTCTAAAGGGGATGTGTGCTTGAATTTGGACTCATCAACTGAGCTGCTTCACTTCAAACAAGAGCTTCACAGCCTTCTATTCTGTGGTTTCTGTTGTGGTGGGACTGTGACCAAATATCATAAGCATCACAAATTAACTATGAAATTCAAACTATCTGACGTTGCTTGTTCAAGGACATGGATTGTGTTTTCAGTCCAGGGTTCATACCAGAGACGTTACATGCTGTTGTATACCGGCTCATTAAAACAAAATAGTTATGTTGTCACGTAGCGACCCAAGACAAGTGAAGCAGTGACCCATTTAGGGTTTCCATCAATAGTTAAAACAGTGGGAGAAAGTAGAATATATATTGTAGAGAAAGAAAGCTCAGCAGATACAAGCACACACACACACAATCTCAGTAGAAAAAATATCAGACAGTCAGACACATCTAAGTCTTCTAACTACATGTTAAAAGGCAGTTAAAGAGGATGAAAATAAGAAGCAGGGGTGATACCGACATGCAGTTTATAACCAGCTAAACACTATTACACAGACATCCGTTAATGAAAGCCGGCAGTGAGAGGGCAGTGACGTCGGAGCTACTCACCAGAGGAGACGGGGACAGGGCTATGTTGCCTATGGAGGCTTTGAGCTCGTCGACCGAGGGCACCACCGCCACGCGATTGGCCGGCAACGGCTTGATCTTGATTTTGAATTTTTTCCTGTGGTCCTCCTCTCCTTCCGACTCATCAGAGGAAAAGAAGTGGGCCTTTTTGGTTATAGGAGGTAGCGCGTTGTCAAGGAAAGCAAAGTTGCCAGTCCAGGGTTTATTTGACATTTGACATAAAATATGAGCTGACAGTCTGGAGAATCAGTGTATTGATTAGAGCAATATTTCCACGCTTCACAAAGAAGTTATGGGGCATTTCTCAAACCCTAACTTATCTGCAACTCCCTGTTGACGTGTGGTGCATCAGTGCCTTCTGTAACTGTGTTATATGCTGCGCCGTACTACCTTTCTTTAGCTTTTCATGTCATGGGGGATTTTTTGTGTGGAATTCTTTGTAAAAAACGAGGATATTTTGATTATAAAGATTTCTTTCCACTGATTTGGTAGCCTCAGCAGAATTTGAGAATTTGAATATAAAGTACATTCCCATGTGAATGAGATTTACTACACAATCTCCCATCAATATGCACCAATTTAACAAATCCTGCGCTAACAATGGAAGCAAGCCATTTGTAGCGAGCCAAAGTAACTTGGCAGAGACAACATAAGACAAATTAATTCTGTCAAATGACAAATCAAGCAGTGCTGAGGATATCTCCCTCTTCTGACTCCTCTTCAGGTCTGATGCTGTAGCCCTCGTCGTCCACCTCAGGGGAGTTCTGAAACCAAGAGTCGCTCAGTATAAATCTCTTTAAATGTTTGTATAATGTTATCAGTGGCACAACTGGGATATTTATATTAATGTGAATAAAATGCTAAAAAGAAACAGCAGTTGGTTCAAAGAGTACCATAGGGTGATTGAGATATAGTACAAGTGCCTATTGACATATTCTTAGGATAAATTGGAGTGAGACTTCCAGTCAAAACAAATGCTAGCCTCTCTGCTTAATGAAACATGATCAAAAGCATATTGACAAAGTCATAATCTGGATGTAAAATGCAAGCCATGAAATGTTGCAAATGACAACCCATCAGCTTTATTTACTCTCCGTAGCCACCTTTAACATGCTTTGTCCACAAATGTGTCAATAGCACATTGATTTTACAATAACATGGATGAATAGTATAAGCTCATTCAAGGTAGACGAAAATAAAGCAGCAGTGAATTGGTGCAGACCAAGCTGACACACTCAAAATAATAAGTCTACGTTCTTTTACTTACATATCTGTCCCAGTCGATATCCCCGTAGAAGCCATTAGGGGCCCCGTTTGTCTTCTTCTGAGACTGAGAAGAAAGCGACAGTTTGATCAAAATCTCACTAGACAGCGAAGGTACAGTATATTCTGCACTACTGTGCTACCACTGGATGTGTTTCTACATTAGCTACTGTTCAGTGGAACTATGATGCAGCTCATTCTGCCCTGTAAATCTTGATCCTTTTTACTCTGGATGTCAAGTCTTACAGGCCCTAATATGTTTCTGTTTTCTCCTCTTTCACTTTTGCAAATCCTAAGATGATTAAAATAAGTCTGTTTTCTGCAAACTGAAATGAAACTCTAGGTCACTTATGATCTGATAATGATGAGGATTATTGTTATTATCCAACACGCTGCAAACAGTCCAACAGTGCGAGATAATATTTCCAGATTTAGGTCGCTTAAGCTACCCCAAAGGACTCTGGGGGATATTCTGTTGCCCTTTTTGTGTTTTGTTTTCTCAGAGATCCTGCTAATGAAAAGATAACTGAAACAGCAACAGCGGTAGCTGACTGATGAGTTGAAGAACGTACTGTGATGTCTATAACCAGTCTACACTCTAGACCAACTATTCTAGAGGTTAGTCTACTCCAAAGGACTAGAGACTAGAGTTCAGTACCGAATCAACCTCTTGGGGTTCCTGGTAAGCAAAGAAAACACAGAAAATAAGTATTGTACCACAGTTACCCGACTTGATTATCTCCAGCAATACACGTAGACACATGTAGAGGGAAAAAGTAATTTTCAAGAATTCATTGCCTGATATATATTAAATATCTTCTGTTACTTACACCCCCATCTCTGTCTGGGGACCCCCTGTGAAAAAGAAGAAGAGAGAAGATAAGAGAGCATTAAAATCACTTAACACGTGAGCTCTTCATTTTGAAATCAAGTGCTTTGCTAATTAGTCTAGCCGAAAACATTTAAAATGGGTATTCAAGGAAAACCTTTTCACTCCGCCATATCCACACACTTATTTACACACACGGCACTTTCGCAGACATCACAAGCACACAAACCTTTTACAGGAAGTCTAAGTGTCTCGTGCACAGTCACAAACACCCTTATAAAGCTATCGATCTTACAAAGATTCTGCAAGATGACCAAGTTCAACTTCATAAGGGATCGAATTGGTCTGTTAAGATCCTTATTTTAATGCTGCTGTATCTGCATAACATTTCTGCCATGAAATGACAGAAATAACATCAGCTGTATGCAATCAAGCAATTTCACAAGCACTGGATATTTTAAGTGTGCCCATTATTTTGTCGACCCATAATAGCAAGTCATATATAGGATTCATACTGGCAGTTAAACAGATCCATTAATATACAGAATGTACCACTGTGGCTGATAATTGACTGGTAGACTCTTCAATTGCATAATTAATGGAAGCAGCAGTCTAACATTTATTTGACAAAACCTGCACTTAACACTAATCCTGTAATTGTTCTCACTTATTCTAATCCTTTCATTCTGGTGTAATGTATATGCATGACCTGCTGCCATATATACATTTTTCTTCTGAAAATAACCTCCAATTCTGAGAACATCATTGTGAATACTTTCAGCAGTGGAACGACTAATATGCCCTATGTTTTGGATCATACAGTACACCAGCAAAGAGGGTCAGGACTTACGCAGAGTCATTGTCCTTCTCTTTCTTCCGTATCCCAAAGGCCTTCCTGGTACGTTTTTTCAATCCTGAGGAGAAAGCAGAGGAAACGGGTGAATTATTGCATGAAGACACACCAAAGGCATGGCTAAAAGGTGGTGTCTGTGAGTGGGTTAAAGGGTAGGTGGGGTCATCTATCACCCGGGAGATCAAACGTGATGTTTTTATGTATTATTGAGTGACCGGCGGCACCACTGTGAAGGTAAACGCTGTCTTTCAGAACTAAAAACGTGTTCATGGTCAGCACAGATGGACAGACAGCCTTGCAATCCTCAAGGCATCTTTTGTTGGACCGGAAAACTCATTAGCACTGCGAAAATCAATGTGACTAACATTTAACAAGAATAGCTTAGAGAGCTGTGGAGCAGAAGAACTTACTGTAAGTCACACAGCTGATCATTTACAAAACCTTAATCCATAATGCTCCGTAAAGCATGTGAGATCCCTAATGTACTAATTAGCCATACGATTGCCTGTTGATACCCCTAAACTAACTTGGAAAAACTCAGCGGAGGAATTCAGCATGGCTCACTGTCCCTTCCCACCACGTGTACGTAACAGTATGGCCAAATCCTAACACTAACTCCGTAAAGCAACAAGTATGACAGAGTGTTTAGGCCTCAGGAAAACTTTGTGGTTTTTGGAAAAAGTGTCTGCAGTGTTGAAATCCGCACATGGAACACTGCAACCTCTCAAAAATGTAACGATGCAACTTTTCAACTTAATTTTCTCCACTCAACAAAATGAAAATGCTGTTTTCACCACAGATTGGCAGATATGGTTTGTGTGTTCAAGCTTTTAACATCATCTTTTTCCACAACAACTCAAACTCAGAGTGTAGTCCGAACTGAATTAACAGGAGTTCACAACAAATGGTTTTGTATTAAACTAGAGCATTACGCTATGTTTTAATACATCCCCCAATGAATTGCTGTCCCCCTGGTAGTAATTTCCTGTCCTTTGATTCACACATTGAGTGGAATGTGTTACATTTCTCCTGAATAGTCCTGTGTTTAAACAATAAATAGGCTATACAATCGTGCCTTCCTTCCTTGAAGGAAATTCAATCCCAATCCACCTCTAGTTTATTCCAGTATGTTTAATTTAAATCTGTTGTATTGTACAATTATGCCACACATTCTTCTTCTTCTTTGCCCGGTTGTGAACTCTCCACATTATCTCATCAACCTCTCTCTTCCCCATAGCCCATGCAGATACACACAGAGCTTCAGAGCAGGAACCTGATGCTACCTCTTGCTAGCCCACACACATTAAAACACACACACAGACAAGGTATCGTAATCCTGTTCTTGATCTGTGTCTGGTACTCAAATTCAACACCAGTGACTCCACTCATGAATTAAAGACAGATGTCAACGTTTCTACCATTTCATATAATTTCTTTACTACACTAAACTTTGCATTAGCATGGCTGCAGCCAAATCGGGAAAATCGATCCAGACAGGCCTGCTGGCCATGAGCAGTCTCACCCAGAAATACCCTCTCATTGATCCAGTTAACGTATTCAGCCTTGCATTCTATGAACAGCCACTGACGCAGCTCAAACAAATGCCGAAAAAAAACTAGTGAAATGTAAATAAAAAATTTATGTATAATTGAGGGCAGAAAACATGTGATGCTCTCTTACAAGATGTTTTTGGTGAGAAAATCTTAACAGCCACATGCCCTGGTGTATATTTTCATCTTTCACATTCATGATCAATGTCTGTTCAGAAACAGACATTGCAGTCTGAAAATTGCCCAAGGTCACCATTTGAAGGCACTGGATCACTATCTACTTTTTATCTTAAGGCTAACACAATTTTTCTTGTAGCGAAAGGTGTTAATGCAACATGTCTCACAAGTTGGACGTTTTGAAATATCAATAATAAATTGGACAATTAGGCCAAATATTAACATTGACTGAGGCAATGAATGACCAAAAACAACATTTTAGTATCTTTTTAAGAACAATACCTTCGTAGGGAGAATGCTGAAACTATTATACTGTGGGTGCCTGTGAGTAAATTTGCGCACATACAGAAACCTCCTCCCAGTAACTGCGATTAAGTTAGACTTCATTTTATTACTAAAGTACTGAAGGCTTCATTTTTGTGAAGCCAGACTGAAGATTACATTCTGTGGCTTGACAGTTCCTCCTCTCACTGATCTCGGTGAGGCGTCTGTCAGAGGTCTCAGTACGAGGACGCAGTGTGCTCTCTCATGACAGTCATGACACAGGCTAAAAAAGGGAGGGACCTTTAACTGTATCTTTAACAGATGTTCTACAAAGCCAAAAAAAGTCTCAACAACAAACAGTATATAAAGATGGACCACGTCACAGCTGGTCAAAAGTGAAGCCAAAACACCTTGATCAGCTGCAGTATAGGTCATAAACCCTGTCTCCTCCATGTAAATGGATGGGACATGGACCGAACTATAAAAGTCAAAGTACGCGTCAATTAAGTTTTTCCCAAAGATGGTTTATGTCAATTTAGGTAGTTCTTATCACGCTGATGTTTCTGACTCTCAATTTAGTTTTAATTAGTCCTTTGATGCAATGAAATCGGGGCGAGTGTTCTCTCTATTGGCGCAGGCAGCTGTATCGGCAGGAACTCGATCCAATTTTTTATTTCATTTCACAATTGAAGGATGTGGAGACCGTCGTCCATATTTATACACAGTGTATGGTCTCAGAATCTGACTGTATATAATCGTTCAGTCTTGTCTGTTTTAAAACTGCACTTTCATTCCAGCAGGCAGTATTTTTAATCCAATTTGTCAGAAGCACATTTCTTTACGCAGCGCGCGCGCACCCTGGCTACAGAAAGCTTGCATTCTGCATTACATGGGATTAAAATCTGCATTACTATCTTACTTTATTTTATTTTTATTGTCTTGACCATTCATTTTTTTTCTTTAATTTTATTGGCTTGTTGAGTATTCTTTTAAGAAAACTGATAGAACAAAAACATCCACTGGCGGAATACCATAAAGTATGGAGAAATCAGGCAGATCTTACTTTATGGCATTTGGCAGGGTTTAATTAACAGAGGGGGAAATAACAGAGCGTGCGGCACACACTGTGTAATGACTTAATGGCTTCCGTTCAGAGGGATGCTAGCACAAGTGCTAACATAATTAGCGGCCTCTTCTCAAGATGCAGTAATGTAATTCTAAGAAAAGCCAAAGGATATGAAGCCGAACAGGACAGGACACTACTAAATAATACAACAATAAAAAAAGAGAGCTAAAGAGCAAAAGTACACTGACGAGAGATTTTGTTGTGGAATGCACCTGTAGGAAAAAAAACACAAAGCCATTTCTTTTTTACTAGTGTGTGTCTGTAGGACTCAACAGTAATTTCTAGGGGAATTATTTTCAGCACTGTATTTATCTGATCTTTAAAAAGAGTTTAGAATCTATGGGTCAGGATAATCTTGGAGAGGTGGGATGCTAACTTTAGAAAGGGTCCAGAGAAGTGAAAACAAACTCACAACAGGAGGAACACCACCCAGAGCAGCAGTTAAAATAATAACACAGAGTGTGTTATTACTCTAACTCTGTAAAGTCCACCCTTCAACCTACAGGAAGAGACTGGCACTAACACAGCCTTTAAAAAAAATGTAAGAACCATCTTGAAACAGCAATTATACCTTTCTCCATTTCTCCTAAGCTCAGCATCAGAATGTAGATTTACACCTGGTACACACATGCTGCATGTCATTAGCTTTTCACAAACTGACGTTCATTTTTCCCCCAAAAAGCAGGCCTGAGAAGTTCTACTTAAAAAAACACGCCTCCTATTCCAAAGCTAAAAGTTATTTTGGACAGGCAAACATAATCCAACACCACAACAAATTCTATATTTTTAAATAAAATCATTTGCAGCATCTTTCCAATGAATCGACTCTTTGCTGTTCTCGTTTTTGAGGATTAAATCAGTCGAGTCTTAAACTAAGACTAATGATTGAGTCTGTGCACTGTGACTATTGTGTGATTGGGATTTACTGTGGGCTTGCTTCTGCCAGGGGGTTCCAGTGCAACAGCCACAGCTTTGTAAGCTACAGAGAACTAAACTGGAAGGGACACCATACTCTGGACACACACACAAATGTAAATCACAAAGGGTTGCACATGTATGCTACTGCACACACCCACTAAAACACAAATTTTTTAAAAGAAAAAGAGGGCTCTTCTTCGAAGCTGAGGCTGTTTACAAGCTGCTCCAAAGGGGGAAGAAATGAACACGAACGAACACACACACACACACACACACACACACACACACACACACACACACACACACACACACACACACACACACACACACACACACACACACACACACACACACACACACACACACACAC
>JAVQJD010071435.1:0-11811 GCA_036023655.1 Nannoperca australis | reverse complement strand
TCTTCATCTCCCTTCACTGGCTACCCATCGCTGCTCGGATCAGATTCAAGACCCTGGTACTGGCCTTCCAAGCGGTGAACAGGACTGCACCAACCTACATCCAGACCATCCTCCAGCCTTGCACCCCCGCCCGCACCTGTTTTCCATCATGGTTCTATGCACTTTATGTAAAGCTCTTGTTTGAAAGTCGCTTTGGATAAAAGCGTCTGCTAAATGCCTAAATGTAATGTAAAAAGGCAACTACAGACCAAAAACAGAGCTAAAAGGAGAATGAATATTGGACTTTATCGGGTGGAGAAGAACATGGTGATAACATCAATGCTATGTTTTTAGCTTGCTCTGCTGTGGCTAAATGAAATAAAAACTGCAGCTTTAAAAATATACAAGTAGACGTCAAACCATGTTTTTAATGCTTTACCTTTAAAAATAACCTTGATCAATCTGTTAAGTCTGTCTATAAACTCCCCCTGCAATTTCTCTTATTCACCAATTCTGCTAAGTAAGAACTGATGTGAGTTTGTGTTCGGTAGACTGCAATTGGCTCTTTAGAGATTGTTCAGTGAAATAGAATGAATTCCCTGGTTCACTGCAGTCAGATGATTCAGGAAATTCACAGGAGCGGAAGGACAAGGTTTCCCTCTCACAGAATCACAGGAGAAAAAAGCAAAGAACAACAAGAACTTCCGCTGTCCCTGAGAGGAAAATCATCATCAACTTCACTATAGTCATCATCTGAGGTTTGATATTTGCACTCGAGTGTTCTTCAAGAATTGTTCACCTGGGCTATACATCATATCGGTACAAAATTGGATTATAAAATGTTACGGTGGGTGACGAGATGAACTGGATTATTCACCATGGTAACACAAACAAGAAATTGACAAAATTGGAGTCAAAACAACAGAAGTAATTAGGAGTTACGATTTTTCATCACTGTGGTAACAGTATCCAGGACCTTGTACCGTTGAATTTCTCCTCACTGTGGTAACAGTATCCAGGACCTTGTACAGTTGAATTTCTCCTCATCGTGGTAACAGTATCCAGGACCTTGAAAATCTGTACCATGCTGTACTTCCAGGTGGTGATTTTGGCAGCTACAGTGATGCTGGTTTACTACTTTGAGTTCACTGACACGTTCAGTCCGGCACAGCAGGGCTTCATCTGCAGAGACCCAGCTTTAACCAAGCCGGATCCTGGACCTGAACAGGACAGCCGCATACAGCCCGTAATTCTGTACTCTGTGGTGGGTGGACTGCCAGTTGTACTGGTAAGTCTAACTCATTTAAACGCAGTCATCAGATGGTGTGGTTTTTCTTTGTGGTAATGTAGACGATGATGCCACTGGAGAGAGCTAGAGAGAGGGTTTTTATGTATTTTTAACATTACTTTAATATTACTTATTACTTACATAGCCATGTTTTTATATTTAAGTTTTCAAATTCACATTTCCACCTGTAATCTTTCATTAAAGATGAATTAAAAGCCATTACTACTCATTTTCCTGATGTGTTTTTTGACTCTCTAATTAGCTATGTATATCTCCCTACAGCATTTATAGCTTGCTTGATGCCCGTTTAAACAGGACAGTTAAAAGACAGACAGAGGTGTGAAGAAAGACTTGCAGACACAAGGAGTCTTAGTTTACATGAAATGGTCCCTTGTTAGAAAACTGGCCAGTTGCAGCTGCTTCAACAAAAGGTAAATTATCGAATATACTTTTGATAAAGACAGTTTGAGCAAATGTTAATTTTAACAAATGCAACTGACATCAACACGTGAAAAGTATGAAGTAGAAAAGGTCTATGAAAAAGTATGATTATAGCATTAATGTGTTTTGCAGTCTGCAAAAGAACATATTGAGATTCAAGTCTTAAAGCTGCACTAATCAATATTTTTTTATTAATGTATCCAATTAGTGTGTAATTTGAAAGAGGTCACTTATGATGACAAACCGAGAATTATCAGCAACTCTGCTGTTCCCAGCTATGGAGTGTTTTAGCTCCTTTCAGCTCATTGTTTTGTTTTTAAGGTGTGCAAATTCACCGTTGTCCTCAAGTGTCACCTCTCTAATCAACTTTGCTTCCAGCAGGCAGCAGTTTTCAGTGAAAACGTTCTGATAAACCCACTGTCAACACCAGACAGCAGACAGAAAAACAGCAGACTCTGCTGGATGTCTAAATTATAAGCAACTGTGTGCTAACATGCTTAACATAATAACTAAGGTGATAATATGCCAGTGTTGTGTTTACAGTTTATTGCACTATAAATAATAATATTCAACTAACGAAAGGAATATAATAATATCATTATAATTTACAGTAATGATAATTCAACCATACTGTATGTATTCAGGATGTACCAAATATCAGAATCAGAATAAGAATACTTTATTGATCCGAGAAGGGAAATTGCTTTTTGATACAGTTGCACTGCTCAATAAAGTTATTGAAAAAATAATATTAAATAATAAATAAATATAGAATATAGAAGGTGTAGAGGGTCCCATTCTATGCCCTTTACACCTCTACACCCTCTATATTCTACTGTTTATTATTGTTTTTTCAATAACTTATGTGCACTGTATTCACATAAAGACATCATGAAATAGTGTGGCTGTTCAATAGTATGGGACCACAAACATTGACATGGTTATTGAGCTGCTAGTGCTAAGTAGGGTCATCCACAACCTTACAAACAAATAACTCACAACTTAAGACCCAAATGTCCTTTTCTACCAAAGGCTCTGGAGAAAGCTTTACAGTTTAATGATCAGATTGCTGGTATCTTCATTCCAACAATTCAACAATCCCAAATCTATAAGTTCTCTTATTTTTACATTCTGTTTTGCAGATCTCAGCTGTAGAGCTGGTTATCTTCCTCCTTCACTACAACTCAAACAACCTGTACGACCAAGAGAAGGTTGTCGTCATGGGTGACTGTTGCTACGTGAACCCCATGGTGCGCAGGACCTTCCGTTTCCTTGGTAATCTAAGTACAAATATTGCACTAAACTTGTACTGATATAATTTTTTTTATCCAAAATGTCATATCTCTGGTGGTATCTGGGTAAAATGATATTATAAGCATTCTTTAGATATCACATATCAAAATGCCAATTCACTACATAATAAACCCTTATTAACTCTATAATGAGCAGTAAACCATTGCAATTCTAACATTATTAGTGTGGGATAATCAGCTGACAGTAGTGTCCATGCTACGTTCCATTGATGGAACTTTTATTATTTAGTCAGAATTTAGAATTTAGTGATTGATTTAATCACTAAATCAATCACTCAGACACAGCACACATCAGCGTAAGATACATTTTCTCATTATAGTGACAATATTTTTTCGGTAATGATGGCCCCTCTGGGTTGCCATACTAAACAAGCAAGATTACAGTCAACATAAAGGGTAGCCTTTATTTCGTGTCATTAATGTTGTCAGTGCTACTTTCTCCACTTGCAAAGTCATTCATACATGTTTGTGCACGACAGTAGGTTTCATGCTAACACTGTAGTATACACTATATTAAGTGATAGAGAGCGCCATGCTAACATTTTAGCATTACCAATGTGGATGCTGTGGTGTAATGCAACTAAATACATTTACTCAAGTATGACTGCTGTATTTCCATTTTATGCTACTTGATAATGACAGAGGGGAATATTGTTCTTTTTACTCCACTAGTTATAGTTACTTGTTACTAATGGATTTTACATTTAAACCCTGATATATATTGATTAATATATAAAATATGATGCATTGTTGTAGATTAATCTACCCAACAGTATGTAAAAGTTCAAATAAGCTACAATTAGCTACCAACTAACACAATAAAAAGCTACTTAAACATTAAGTAATGATAAGTAATAATAATAATAAAATTATTACATTAATTTAATTAACACTCACAGGGCACATTTTCTGTGAATACTTTTTCTTTTGATACTTTTCACAAATAATACTTATGTAGTTTTACTTCAGTAACAGTTTCTTTGCAGAACATTTACTTGTAATGGATTATTTTATATTGCAGTATTGCCACTTCTACTTAAGAAAAGGATCAGCATATTTTCTTCACCAGTGTTGATGTGAAGGATTTATTTCAAATGCATTTTCAACTAAAGCTTGTCTCTGCTGTCTTACCATATGGGAATGTAACATGACATGGCAACATGGTGCTTTGAAACATTTTAATTTGTATAGCAATGTAAATCATCTGATCTGTGTATGTTTCTCTGTAGGTGTGTATGTCTTCGGTCTGTTTACAACAGACATCTTTGTCAACGCAGGTCAGCTGGTCACAGGAAGTCTTGCTCCTCATTTCCTGTCTGTTTGCCTGCCCAATTACACTGCCCTTGGCTGCCAGGACAGGGCACACTTTATCAGCCAATTAGATGCTTGTACCGGTGATCCTGATGATATCACGCGAGCCAGAAAGACTTTCCCCTCCAAAGAGCCTGCACTGAGTCTGTACACAGCTGTTTACCTGGCGGTGAGTGGCTTAGTTTAATGTAACAGGTGCTGGAAGTGTCACAGACCAGCATGAATGATCAACAAGCAGTTTATCTTCATGACTAAAGAAAGTATGAGCCCTACCTTACCATATAACACTGGTTTTTAATGGTTTCACAGAGCAAACATAATCCTTTTCAGATGTATGTCATGTCCTGTGTCGGTTCCAGTGGAGGTCGTCTCACTGGCCCCCTCTTCAGTCTCTCATTGGTCAGTCTGGCTGTGCTAACAGGCATCAACAGAGTGGCTGAGTACCGAAACCACTGGAGTGATGTAATTGCAGGACAAGTCGTTGGGGGAGCTATTGCTGTCTTTCTGGTCAGTTATTATTCTAGAGCTATAGTAGTCAAGTCAAGTCCAATATCACAAATCACAACTTTGCCTTCGTGGGCTTTACAATCTGTACAGCACATGGCACACAAAAATGTCAAGCACATTTGATAATGACTGGAGAAATGGGTCAGAAAGTAGGGTCAGAGGGCAACTAAAAGGAATGATGACCTTCTCTCAGCAGGAGGAAATAAATCTTGTGGGATTCATAATGGTTTGATAGGTCCCCCATCTGTAGCCTGGTCTGGTGGTCTGGTGTCAGGATCTGCTGTACTTTATCAGGATCACCTCCAGTGTCCATATTCAGCACTTTACTTCGTCAGGCTCGGCTTAACATCCAGCAAGCTTCAGTAAGCTTAACAACCCATTCACATCCATGCACTAACTTCATGTCTCTTCCGAGATTTCTAAGTCACAATAATAAGTTTTATTTGTATATCCCCTTTCAAATAAAACATGCAGCTCAAAGTGGTTTACGTTTAAAAAGAAATACAACCATGAAACAAATTAAATTAAAAAGAAGACAGGTAAAGATAAAGTGGTACAAAGTAATTTTAGAAATCAATTAATCATCAATAAAATCAACACATCTGTAAGATAAATCAAAAGTAATCAATTTCAAGTCAAGGCAGAGTAAGGTGTTCCTTAAACTCGGCCCCTCATTTGTACTCTGATTACAGTTTTGATTTAAAATAAATGTCTTTCCCTCACGTCACATTTTAAAGTTGTTTTTCAAACTAACCAGACTCTCAGAGCCCCGTTTCAGAGAGTCAGACCACCACTCTGCCACTGTACATCATTCCTAATAGAAAACTGGCCTAATGGACTAACTTGCTGCAGGACACATATTCACAAAGCACACAAGTTGTTGTTGCTTGAATGAACTCGAATTCCTCTTTTGTGTAACAAGTCATGCTCGACAGTCTTGGCTGGGACGAAAAGATAGGTCACAAAAACAATCTAAACAAAAATGATGAAGGGCTGTCTCCCTCCAGTCACAATGCAAATGCCTCAATAGTATGGAGTGAATATAGTCTCAATATTGTTTGTAAATGTGTATTACATGATTTGTAACTGAAAAACAAGATATGAAAATATTTTAGTTAACAAATCTTTTGTTCAGTTACAAATCTTTTTTTACAGTTACAATTTATTTTTCCGTTACAAATCTACATTTATAAATCATATTGAGACTATATTCACTCCATACTATACTCCCCTGATACAGTTCTTTGTGTTTAAGGCTTACTCTTTTGTTGTATGGGTTAGGTGTGTAGCCAATGTCTCTTGTTTTTTATTTCTGTCCAGGTGGTGTTTGTGGTCAAGTATTTTAGAAAGAGACCTGTGATTTCTCAGAGTCCCTCAGATGCAGGCACAGCTAACACTGATGAGGTGTCACCCCAAATGAATCACACCATGGAAACCAGTGACAAATACGTTGTTACACAGGTAAAACATAGATGTTACACATCTAGGTATTTGTTTTCATTTAGTCAAATAATACATGTAAGAGTGCACAAATATGGAGGACTGAAACTGCCATAATTAAAAATAAATGAATAGATGACTCAATAAATAAATGAATATGCCATTAAATGCACCAAAAACAATATTAAAAATTAATGTAGGCATTCATTCTTTGATAAAATGTAACATAAATTGATATTTCTGTATTTATTTCTGTACGATTTTCATATATTTGCATATAAATACCCCTATTTATTTACTTTCCCACTTAATTTATAAATGTATTTATATATTTTTTGTATTAGTTTTGCTTTTGCTTTTTTTTTTTACATTTCTTTGTCTTTTTACATTTCTGTATGCACTTGCTTCATTACACTGCTTCAGTATTCAAATGAGGGGGTCTGACCTTCAAGTTGTGTTATTAACCTTTGCAATTGGTTGATAAAGAAGACAAAGATGTCAAATGAAAATGCAAAAGGAAAATAATACCAAAATACATGAATACATTTATAAATTAAGTGTTAAAGTAAATAAATAGGAGCATTTATATGCATGTGCAAACAATACATGAATAAATACAGAAATATCAATTTATGTCACATTTTATCAATGAATGAATGCCTACATTTATTTTAAATATTATTTTGGTGCATTAAATGGCATATTCATCTTTTTATTTAGTCATTTATTCATTTCTTAATTTATTTTAAATGATGGCAGTTTTAGTCCTCCATAACAATAGACCATACTATATATCAAAACCACTTGTCACAGTGTCTTGACAATTAATGAAGTAGTGTATAAATACTGAAATTGGTACTATAGAAACGGTTGTCAAGTCCAACAATAGAGATTGTAGTTCAAATTCTTTTTTTCTTTTCTGTTTCTATAGAGCCCAGGAATCTTCACAGAAATCACATGACTATGACCCCCCCACTCCACCCCACTACATGATCAAGGGGAAATGGAAGTTGCCTACTCTACGTCACACTTGGACCATTTGAAAACTAATCAATTACTACCACCTTAATCTTGACAACAAACAAGCGGCCACTACACATCTGGTCTAACATAGTGTGCAGCCAACTCAGTTTTACTTGATATCTGCTTTAACTGCTGTTTTTCTTGACAAAACAGAAAGAGGGCGTTGTTCTTGTATGTGCAGTGGCGATAGCCAAAAGGCTCGTTCGAGACGAAATGCATCTCTTCTGGAAAGTGCTGGATGGATGGATTCCGAGATTGCATTTCGGCTAATGCTCAAATGTGATTGGTCAATAATAAAAACTGAAACCAGAGCACTTCCAATCCGAAAATCTTGTCTCTTGCCTACAGATTCTGTGTTCATATGTACATATCTGTTTTTAGAGATTTAAAAATGCAGAAGAAGAAAAGAAGTTTGTTACAAATACTGTACTGATTTTGGCAGTAACACTGGTGTCAGACAAAAGCTATTGTACCAGTCACTTTGACCATAGTCTCATTTACTTACTGTAATTATACCTCAGTATGTGATATTTTGATGCTCTACTGTAAATTATGATACATATAGCATTATTTTATCCAGAGGCAACAAACTACAGATGTTTCAAACAGCATTTTCATGTCTAGTATGAGGAAGGAAAACCACATACAATGAATTCACATTATATGTCATAAAGTATGGCGGACCAAACTGCCATAATTTTAAATAAATGAAGAAATTACTCAATAAATAGATGAATACGCAATTAAATGCATCAAAAATAACATACAAAATAAATGTAGGCGTTAATTCATTGCAAAAAAAAGGAAACTAATACAAAAAAGACATAAATATTTTTTTAAATTAAGTGGGAAAGTAAATAAATTGGAGGATTTATATGCAAAGGGGAAAAACAGTACATAAATAAATACAGAAAAATTAAAAAAATATTTTTTTTAAATAGGACGTCCTTGCTCTGATCTCATGTTTTTGTGTCAGTTGCAGTTTCGTTGTTTTGGTTACATATAGCTTTTCTGTGTTATTTACTTGCATGTGCGTTTGTTCAACAGTGAAAAGACTTCTAACAATGAAAAAACCCAGTTGTTTTATGTGCTCCCTTACAACAGTGTTTAATGTGTTGGTGTGATCCTGTTACTGTTGAATATGTGTTATGTTTGAAAGTACAGTGTTGTGTATTACTTCAAACTCACAGGCCAGCAAAGAGATTGGTTTTTATTCACTTACCTAGTTTTGTCTAATAATAAAGTAGCTTAATATACTGTATATATGAACACGTTCATGTCTCTTCTGAATTAACTGTGGTGTTATGTGTGCAGATGCCGTTTATTTAGTGGACCTTAACTCAAGTTGCCATGGAGCTGCCATGACTAAATGATTTCTGCTCAAATTAATTCTGAATATTTGAATCATTTCTTTCTACGTAATAACAATATATAATCAGATAAATGGTGTTTCAAGGTGTTATATTCATTTGCATACCTGAAATAACTTTTGAAATAGTTTGTACAGTGATGTGATGCCTTTTTATGTCGGCCAAACTGCAGGGTTGAAGAGGGAAAGTGGGAACAGGTGAGGATGTGGAAGGAAAGGTGTTACTGCGAGGTAGATGAGGAAACGTCTGAGGGCATCTGGTGGATGGATGGAGAATGGCAATGGTATGCATGGGCAGAGCGGGAGAGAGAAGGGGCTGACAGGATGGACCGGGAGGCAGAATGTGACAGTAACCAATCATTTCAATTTCAAACATGCAGTTTACACATGTTTATACAAGTATTATTAGCTGTCAGTGGTGGAAAGTAACTTCAGTTTTGTGGTATTACCATTTAATGCTACTTTATACTTCTACTCGACTACAGTTCAGAGGGAAATATGTGTAAATATGTACTTTTTACTCCACTACATTTATCTAACAGCTTTAATTACTTTTCAGGTCAAGATATTTTTTTTAAAGGTACAGGTATATAAAATACAATGCATTATTTAAGATTAAACTAGTGCCTCCCAATGTTTAAGATTTGTGTCTAGTTAAGGCCCTTTGTCAAGTTTCAGTTTCATGAAAGTGCCCCTTCTAACCTTTTACATCTAAAACTTTTTATTTTACACACAGAATTTAAGATTAGAGAATTATAGAAACTTCTGTACTTTAACTTTAAATGCATGACTTTTACCTGTAACAGAGCATGTTTACATTACGGTATTAGTTTGACTTCTTCCACCACTGCCGTTCAGAGGACTGAGACAAGTAGCCTGGAAGTCTTTAAGATGTTCTCTCCACCTGCCTTCCAGTATCGCTACAAGATAAACAACACTGCAACAAAAGTCATTACTACAATGAAAGTATCTGAAATTAACTCAATTAAAACAATTTGATCCTCTTCATTTTCAGAGTTGTGACTATTTCCTTTTAATTTTCCCTTAAAGTCCACTTAGTATAAAGGCACATTAGTATTTTTTTGGCTGCACAATCACCTCCAGCATGAAAAGGGGTATTATTTATCAGGGGTATTTATTTATTTTCTGGGCTAGAATTCTAAACATTTACAGAACACACTGTGGGACTTAACTGAAGGAACGTCTTGTAAAATGAGTTTCAGAAGCATGTGTCCACGTGGTGTTATTTGCCGAGTATTGTACTGTATTTTCTATATGTTTGTATTTTCTGATATGTGGATGCGATATCGAATTCCAGTTCTACAGACGTTTAAAGACTTTCTAGCGACAGCACTTATCTCATTGCTATTGGCTGACAGGAGGACAGCCAACTGTCAATCAGCTGTAACACATAGGCCCGCCCACCTACACCTGCTGCCTCGAGCTGGTAGTCTCGAGCTTCCCGCGTGCCAGATCACAGTGTCCAGCTGAGCGCGAGAGAAGAGGGCCGTCCCCAGGTGAGCTGACACCATTTTCTACCATAGTGTGAATATATGTAATAAGATGCAGCTCCAGGTATTAAAATGACTTTGTCATGAAGGTTCCTACATGGTTTTATAGTTGTAAATGATTTAGGCTACTAGCTGGTCAGAACCGGGTGTTTGTGTGGAGCTTGTTAACCTTTCCTAACTTATACTGGAGTTGTGTTGAGAATAGGAAACATGCTGTGAAGTGACAGGCTCGATGTGGTGACGTGCACAGACACAGAGACACCCGGGAGAGGTGGAGATAATTCCTTAATTCTGTTTAAGCTGCAGTTTCTCCTGGCTGAGTGTGAGCCTAGTGTATATCCTTCACTGCTAGTTGCAACAAGGTGGAGGTGCACTGACTTCCATCTGTTTGGATATACATTTCTATTCTTATTTCAAGACATGTAAAATGACTTGACACAAACTCTAAGCAATGGTATTACTGTCAACATATTGCAGATATTTTAGTATTGGTGTAGTGCTCTTTAGGATTAGGGTACTGTAGCATGTAAACAAGTGTCAGCCCTAACTCGGCAAAATGATATGATGCCAATAAAGTCAGTCCTTTTGGACCACGCGGTTGTTGGGAGAGTTTGCAGATAGTCAGGTTCTGCCCACATGGTCCTTCTGACTGTCTGTAGCTGGCAAGCAGATGGTTCACACAGATTACTTAACAGCCTGAGCAGATTAGCTCAGTGAACCCACTGCATTACTGGCTGGTTACCTGATTGACTGGCAGGCCAATATAATCTCCACTCAGCTTTTATTTTGTAGGAATGAGAACAAAGTCAGTCATCCTAATTGATTCCTGACAGGCTGGTTGGCAAATGTGTTTCCCCTTTGTTTATGAGATGATGTGACACTGAAATAAAGAGCTGAGTGACTGGACGCGGGTCAGATTAAGCCCCCGCCTCGGGCTGACAGGATGGATGCGTTGTTTGAATGAGTTGGGGCAGAATAATATGTGGACCCTCTCCTTCAATGTGGATGGACTGGTTGGTTAAGATGACAAAGTTAATCCACGACCCGTTTCTCCTGGCTGACCTGAGGCAGTGGGTCAATGACAGGATACTGTTTGTTTAGCTATGTGGTGTACTGCTGATTTCCAGCAATATTTATTAAAGGAGATTGAGATTGATCCTGGAAATAAACTTTGATGTTAAAGTTGAGCAAATAAATAGTAGTAGACAAGTATATGTGTCTTACACCAGGCAGCCACCTGGGTTTTAACTCCGACAGCCAACCGGCGACCTGGAAATAGAAGCAGTAAATATGAATGTTTCTTTCTAAGAATACTCTCCACCCCCTTATACATGTGCACATTTGAAACCCCACTATAAACTCTCCTGACCCATATCTATATTAAACACACAGCCCCCTTGCCTACGCTATATACAGTGAAGAAATTAAGTATTTGAACACCCTGCTATTTTGCAAGTTCTCCCACTTAGAAATCATGGAGGGGTCTGAAATTTTCATCGTAGGTGCATGGCCACTGTGAGAGAGATAATCTAAAAAGAAATATCCAGAAATCACAATGTATGATTTCTTAACAATTTATTAGTGTGATACAGCAGCAAATAAGTATTTGAACACCTGTCTATCAGCTAG